>BEXV01001281.1:70170-81923 GCA_003118195.1 Hemicentrotus pulcherrimus
CAGAGGAATGACTCATACAAGAACAACCTCCAGATAAGAACAGTTTCTTCTCTTCCCTCAAAGAATGTGATTTTTACTGCATGGGGAGTGTAATATGGCTCCCTGGCAAACCCCAGGAGAGGTTTAGTATGCACTGGTATGTACAATGTATGAATAATGAAGATTAATGACTTTTGTGTCCCATTTCTAGTGTCCAGAATGTTTCTACAAAGTTGAACATTAATTTGGGAGCTGCCTGCTAAACTAAAACCAGGAACTTGCAATCTAGTGAATGAAACTTTCCCCTCACTCTGGAGAGACTGCGGCCTCAAATCGCAACAAGAAATTACAAAAACCCAAACAAACCCTCAAACGCTTCTACTGCAAAGACTGCTGTCATTTAAAGGCACACTGTCCTACTAGTAGCTACTTGCTCCCTCTATATAGAAAACTTCCCAAATCGGTGCCTGTTGGTCCCCCATGATCATCTTTTTCTTATGTTAAATGAGAGCTGAGTTAATGAGATAGCCACCTGTCACACTGACCTCGATGGCTCTCTGGGTGGTCTAATCCCTTCTAGCTGCAGTAGTAAAGCCTCCCTTTAAAAATCTCAAAACTTTTTTGACCATAGTATACATGTACTGTACAGCATATCTAAACAATAAGCTGATGCCCAAGTTCAAGGAGCCTTCAAAAACTCTCGGATTCACACTCTAATCTTACAACTCTCACGATTAGTACACATAATTACAAAGTACAAGTTGAGCACCTTTAAGGACTTTTAAGATACATGTATAGAGATATGTAAATGTATGTATCTATCTTGACTGGTACATGAAGAGGAATCTGAAGTGCATGCCAAGTTCAGCTTGCCTGGATGCATGGCTGTTGGGCTGTCCGGGGATCGGGAGGGAGCCTACATTTAATTACCAACACTTGTCACCGATACCTCAAGCCTCTCTCATCAATCTTATCCCCCATGATCATTCTCATCTCAAAACATTCAAGATCCCGTTTGCATTGAACCCGATGCACTATGTATTCCAAAGACATTGGTAATGATGACATGGTCCCCTCTTCACTGTGAGTTTAGTTGGACCAGTCCCTGGTTGGACTACTAGTGTGTTCTCATTTGCTACTAAATTGTGGGTTGTATCTACATTGTACATGTACATGTAATCTGTTCAGACTTGTTTGCACTTTACGATTGTCACTGATACATCATCTCTCTCTCATCAATCTTATCCCCCATGATCATTCTCATCTCAAAACATTCAAGGACCCGTTTACATCGAACTTGATGCACTACATGTATGTATTACAAAGACTCAATGGATTGTGTGATAAATGTCAGTTCCGTCCGTGACGCTCCTACATTATTACTCTGGTCATAGCTGATAGCTAATTATGTAGCTCTGGCATATTATCATGCACCCACTTAAACCTGGGAGGAGAGTGGCAAAAGTGGATTAGTACCTTGCCAACGTGGCAAAGGATGTCACTGCCGGGCTGGGATTCAAACCCTCAACCCTTGGATTAAGAGTCAATTGAATGAACCACAAAACCTCCCCAGTGTTTCTACAATGAAGGGTTCATGAGCTGTACATTTTTACATACAAAGTAAAGTCAAACACATACATGTAGGCCATTTTCGTTGGAATTGCAGTTCCTGATATTAATTACTGCATTAAAAGTTCTACTAATTGTATGTAGCTTGATTATCCCATGTAGTAATGACAACTGAACAATATGTACAGTTTACAACCTGTACAATTTATATCATCCATTCAACACATTACTAATTGCAATTGTGTTTATTTACACACCAACCATTAATCACACAGAGGCCATTCACAAGCCTTTTTCAATATTGACAATCATTTGGTATTGATATTGAATTTCCAAAAGTAGGTTTCCAAACTTCAGAACATGAACATTCACAGACATCCTGGTTTATACATTTCAGTATCATGTGCTACTTCTGGAATATGGAAAGAACAGATGGTCAGTGGACAACACGGATATGTACACTGTACAAGCATATATTCACGTCTTTCCAATATTCACTACTTCCAATTTCTTTTCCATATGCACTGCAGGCTCACAGGCAAAAATTGTACTTCAAAAATACACAATAAGTAGATCCCTAATAATATGACTTCTCATTCAGTTGGTGTTAATTGTTTTGAGATTTAAATGTGTTAATCAACCTAGATTCAGGATTTTTGATTTGGGAAACTTCTATAATACATTATTGTTTTGAGAATTTGAGATCAGTTAAAATGAAAACAGAATGTGTGTGTTAAAGTACTTCTCTGTAATACACTTGTACATGTACTTCTCTGTATTAATACTCTTGTACTTTATACTTCCCTGTAATACACTTGTACATGTACATGTACTTACATGTACATCCTTGGGATACTGAAAGGTAAACACCAAAATGTGCACGGTTTCTATTATAGAGCGAATGTATTTCTAGCACAAACAGACCAAAATAGATAATTCTTAGGCAATCATTCTTGTTCGTTTTCAACTGGTGACGCAACATTTGCTCCTGCGACAATTGCTCTGGGCTTTATTTCGTCTAAGATGTAGGGTTAGGGTTAGGGTTTCAATAGGGTTTTATGTTAGGTTTAGGGTTAGGTTTAGGGTAGGGTATAGTGTTGAATCCAGGGTTGAAGTTAGCCATTAGATTAGTGTATGAAATTTACAGCGGAGCAATTATCGCCGGAGCAAATGTCATGGAATCTTTCAACTCTCACGCCAAACATTGTATGGGGAAACTTTTCTTACGGTGGTGAACATGTATCTATAGTGGGAGCCAGATGGTTATCATTTCATGCATTTTAATGGCTCTTATTTCTGTCAGCAATATATGAAAAAGCATCAAGTGAGGTCATAACTCATGCTAAAATTAGATGGACATAACCTTGTCATATGAAAGAAATTCTGTTGAAAGGAAAGAGAAACATCTAGGCCCTACATGCCATGACACAAGTGAGAAATGGAACAAGAGGGCAGAATGGAAAGAGGAAGGAGAGGATAAAAATAAAAGCTGAGGGACATAGATAGATAGGCCTCTTTGAAAATTGTTTGTTGAAAGAACAGAGACAATCATATACATGTATAAACAGAGAGATTACATCTGTTTGTAGGCTAGCCAGAAGGGCATTATTAAACTCATATGAATGCACACATAATCAATGCCCTTCTGGCTCCAAACAGGCAAATCTACCAGATACAGGGAGCAGACAGAGAAACTGAGACAACAATATTCAAGGATGGAGATAAACTTAGGATGGGGACGGATGGACGAAGAAATCATAACTTGATAATGCAAAGATAAATAAACAGGATGGGTAATATATAATTATAAGAGCAGAGACATATAAAGAATAGACTAGCTGATAAACAAAGACACAGGCAGACAGTTATACAGCTGCAGATATAAACAGTGACTGATGGAAAGAGAGGGCATGGGAGAGAGAGGGGGAAAAGGGGGAGGGGAGAGATAGGGAAGGGGAGAGAGAGAGAGGAGAAGAGAAAAGGGGGAGGGAATGGAGAGGGGCAAGAGAAGAGAGGGGGAGGGAATGGAGAGGGGGGAGTGAAGAGAAGAAGGAGGGAGGAATTTATATAGAATAGGGTGGGAGAGAAAAGGGGTGGGAGAGAGAAGGGAAAGGAGGGAGGGAGAGATGGAGAGGGAGGGTGGGAGATGGAGAGAGAGAGGGTGAGAGAAAGAGAGAGAAAGAAAGAGAATGCAGAGACAGACATTAAAACAGAGAGAGGGCTACGGAGACACAGCAACAAATGTAGAGAGAGTGGGAGGATAGGGACTTTAACGAGGTCATGCATTCTTGACATGGTTTAAAAGTTCAAAACCATCAATACATGGACTTCACCAGCTACATAGTAGCTACTGGTGATGTGTACACAGATCAAATAGATCTATTCTCTTTGCCGCCTTCAAAATCTGTTGTTCAATCAGCAGAACTACTGTATAATGAATGTGAACTCTTGATAATATGCACACCGATGCATGAAAACGATGAAATGACAATGACATTTTAATAGCGCTCAATGTAAATAATTTTGGTCTTTACACAATTAGCATTTCAAAGGTCTATTACATTTTTAGGGGGTTTCACTTTGAAATTTTGGGGCCCATGTGCAACAAACCCATGTTAATATCAAGCCATGTTTAGACCAGATTATGAAATCAAATATGATTTTATTTTCCTTTGTGAAGAAGAACATGTATGCATTCTCTCCTTCTCGTCACTACACATACCCAGTCCCGTGAAGGACGCAAGACCTGGCCCTGGCATTGAAACCTCTACACTTGAAGGACTTTGGGAGTACATGTATAAGGTCCTGGGCTGAGGGGGCAGACTAACACAAGTCATACATTTAAATAAAAAAGAAGAAAGAGGAGGAGGAGGAGTAGAAGGAGGGTGAGGAGAAGGAGTAGGAGGAGGATGAGGAGAAGAAGAAAAGAAGAAGAAGAAAAGAAGAAGAAGAAGAAATCTGATCAGCCTTAATTTGTTGAGCATCAGTAATGGACACTTAACCTTCCCACAATCCTATTAAGACTTCTTCTCCATCCATAAAGGTGCATACGAGAGGAAAACATCGCACAGAGCTACAGTATTAGGCCATTTCTAATTGGCTAAGGACTTGCCGATTACATGGGAATGCTGCAAGCATACCCCAAATCAGTGTAAGTTTATGAAATTTGTAATTATACATTTTTATTTGGTCATGTAAAATGATAATATATATTTAAATATTATGGCTGTTCATATGCAATGCACAGTTTTAAGTCTTAGAATATTGTGTGTTGTTATCGATATGTGTACTTTCTCTAAGTTTGTATTATGGACAAGAAGCATTAATGTTATTGTTTGTTAAAAATCAGTGATTTTATCCACAAATCAGTGTCTATGCAAATATTTTGCAATGTGAGCTTTATGTTTACTCAGTCAAATACAGAGTATTTCACAGAAAACTTGAGTTTATTTCCTGCACAATGAAAAACCCATCTATTAAAAAATAATAAATTTTGCTCGAAGTAGTTTTTATGACTTCCATAAATAATAATTTGTAGGAACTCAAGACATATCAAGAGCACTTGAGTTTGTACATCAAGTGTCTGATTCTTTGAAAGTACACATTTGCATATTCTTAAGTGTGGTGACTAGTGGTTGCCAACAAAAAAAATGCATTCACACTTCCAACATAAAAACATTCAGTTATCAAGCATTAAGTTTACGGTATGAATTACAGCAACTTCTAAACTTGGGAGTAAGCCAAGCTGCTTCTGCTTCTCCTTCGTTCACGGTAGTCAGGTTTATTTATACCCCACCAACACACTTCGCTGAAAGCTCCAATCCCATAACGGAAGTAATATTGATTCCCCTGTGCCGCTGCCCCTCCCATCGAGACACTTGCAGCGAAAATTTAACTTCCTCTGGTTTACACGATCTGTATCCTCCAATATCCTTGCGGTAAAAATAGGATCTTCTGCTACCGAAATCCAACCATTAGAAGAAAAAAAGGTTTGCTTCTAATACAGGACATGAAGTGGAATATTGCTTAGGATCTGAATATCTGAAAATGCAGTATTCTTGTGCCATTTGTTATATCATTATTTTTGTGAAGCTCTCATACATGTAGTTCCATTCTGAATGATTCCTACCAGGATATGAAAATATGTTTGTTTTTCTCAGGCTCCACGCAACATGTAACTTTATTTTCACAACTTCATACATGTATAAATCACTGTACATTGTATACAGTATGTACATTGTAAATGTCATTTGAAAGTTTTGACAACTGAATTTTGCACTTCAATGTACAGTGGAAGAGTTGATTTTCAACACTTCATATCACTTGATTCCATTGCACAGTATTGAGTCCAGGGATGTCTTTTTAAACAAAGCACTCAATTCGATCAGGAAGAAGGGCATGGAACAATGTATTCCTAAATTGTTCCCCAATTATGTCATGGTTGAGTACTGTTTTCTTGAAAGGAAATTCAAGTAAACAAGGATGTTGGGATCATTGTATTCAGTAGTCTCACCTCCATGACATATTACCACTTCAAGCTGTTATATTGTCCATGGAGCAAAACAGCATCATTTTTCAAAATCATTGGGTAAAACTGTACTGCATGTACATGTACATGTATATATTTATTTCATAAAAAATCTCCTCTTTTCATGCATATATTGTAATTCCTCAGAATGTCTCTATTGTGGAATGATAGCCCCACCTGTGTATGAATCTAACAAGTTACATTTGCTCTGGCATTGTTTCCAACCATGTGTCGGGTAAGGGCTATGACTGCAATTGTTTTAGGTGAGGTCTAGTATTAGTAATGTCTATTCCATGGTTGAAGTTAGGAATTAGGCTATCTAGGAAATTGGCAGCAGATAAATCATTGAAGGAGAAAGTGTCCTACATGTAGGACCCCTTCCCGGACCCCCATGCATTCCAGTTTTCAGGTACTTCAAACATAGGTCTGCATAAAGAGACTAGCGTAATAGCTATCAGTATACATACATGTAGATCAATAAAAGATGGTGAACTGACATATACATGTAGCACTCTAGATCTATTAGACTCATTAAAAAGTCAACAGAATCGTCCTCATCAAAAGCTTTTTGAGGAAAGCAGGTAAATTCACAGGCATTACACTACAGTGCAATTGAAAATACGTTAAGAAAAGTTTCTACCTTGGTAAGTGCTACCATGGATAGCATTATGTACCCAAAGAACTTTAATATTTCAATGAAATTCCAATGATAATATAATATGAAAACATTATTCTGAGGGGTACATGTAGGCCCAACTAATACAGTTCATGTACATGTACATTAGTTGCATACATGTAGCAAGAATGTGTTTGTAGCGACTTTACAATGCTGGTACAGTACAGTCAAGCTTTAGAAAAATATACCCCTACTACTCATGTCAAATGTTAGCACATGTTCCTCTATAAATGGATAAGTATCGAGCTTACAGAAAAGCTGAAAATGGGATCATCGCTCATTAGAATTCAGAGGCCATTCTAGGAGTTTGAGCAGTCTGCGCACATGTGTCACTAGGATGTCTCAATTCTCTGGTATATATTACAGTGACATCTCTATTGTATGTTGAGCATCATGAACCAACCAAACGGAGGCCCACATGTACATATTGGTGTCTGGCTGATGAGCTAGAGAAGATCTTAGATTGTACATGTACATATGTATAGGCCAACAGTGTACAATGTAAATAGACATCGCACATGCAGGCTACATTTACTTTTTTCTATTCATCCTTTTGAAAAGTTTCTCTAGGTGTTTCGTGGTATGGCTGTGATGTGCCCTGCAAGGTACACTTCTCTGGTCTATTTTATTATCATATCAAGCTACTGTTACTGTTTAATCAAATTGTTACATTTTTCATCATTCAGCTTTAGAATCAAATCGCCATGAACCAATCAGGACATCAGTGTTTGCCGAGGGCATTCATATGGGCATGGGCCCCCTGACACGAGTGGGTGGGGTTCCTAAGGGGCAGTCACGATGCACCAAACCCTCTGCCCCCCCCCCCAACCATATCGAAAGACTACACCCATTTCTCAACATTGAACATATACAGTCAAATTATCATAAAGCAATGGAGACATTTGCATCAGGTCTTTATACAACAGGCAAGGGCCCTGACTTCAGTTTTATGATGGGTATTTGTGGAGCCATAACCCCCTCTCCTGCCCTGTACCCATCCCCCTCACCCTTAACCTAAAGACCACACCCATTTTCCAACAATGATCTAATAGAATGAACTCATCATCGAGCAATTGAGACATCAGCATTTGCCCGAGGCCTCTGCACTGCCAAGGGCCCCTGATGCTGGAGGTCGGGTTTCCTTGGGAAACGATGGCTGATGAAACAAGAGCATACTGTGAGTTATCAACCTCACACTGCTGGATGCCATGTCGTACTTGACCAAGCATATGCCGAGAGTTGCCTACTGCAGAAGATATGTCATAAGGCCTGTCCTCATCAGCTCAAGATTGCCAAATAGCCTGCTATTTCTGATTCGGGAAATAATCCAGAAGTTACAAGTCGTGTCTACATCAGCTCGAGACTTGACCTCAAAACTTGAAACTTGAGCTCCAGAAATTAGCTTGAGATATTTTGCTCACGCATAGTAAGAGTCTTCGGGCTGGTTACTGACCCACCGGACAAACAGCGAGATATTTTGCAAACTAGCCCAACAAGATTTCTTGGGATGATTATCTCCACCAAATATCCTGCTAATTGCAACTTCGGGCTGAAGAAGACGAAAGTTAGCTGGATAATTTGCGATCGGGATAGTTCAAACAAGGGATATTTGGCAATCTCAAGCTGATGAGGACTAGACAGGCCAATAGGGCTTGCATAAGCAACTAAATCATCTTCCATGAAACAGGACGGATAAAAGTTCACTTGGCTGGCCTATGCCCAATGCATAAAGTATGTCGCAGGGGTAGCATGACCTACTACATGTTAATCATCTTGATTGAAACAGAAAGGTAAAGATGGGATGAATCAAGTTCTATTTTAAGGGATGTGACTGCACATGTACATTAGCTTCTCCAACAAATGTACATTGGTATTGAAATTGAAAGTGCATGAGTTCCATCGCGGAAGTACAATAAAATGTATACTCTCTCCTGCTCCTGCCTCACTTCTTTAAAAAAAGTAACTTTCATGAATCGCAAATTTCATGCCACCACGTAATTTAAAATGAAAGTTCACTAACTTTTGGCAGTTCATGAAAGTTTCTTGCCATCAACAATCTACAAAAGTTTCCTATTTTACAGTATGTACTTTAAATGCATTTTAAAGATGAAGTTGAGTTCTGGTCATGCGATTGCATTGTGAAAGAAACGGTGTGGAATCGACCAGAAAAGGTTGATCATCTAGCATATAAGAATTTGCGTGTATTGCATGGTTCTGGAATCATCAAAATGATAAGAAATTTGGTAAAGTTACAAACACTGTACACAGAAAGATGTATATGGGACTACACGAACACGTGGCGAAAAAACCCCCCCCCCCGAGTTTTACGATAAACATGACATATTTAGAATATGAAGGCATTTGAAGAGCCATGCTTTTTAGGGAACATGTCTTATCTGATGTTCTTCCACACTTGCATAATGAAAAATGATAAAGTTCACGAATTATTTTTCACCTCTTCCCACAACTCAACCTTCTCTTTAAAGTCCCAAGACTCTACTGCTGCTAACCATCTTTATAGATGTACATGTAGATGGTCTTTCATTTTCGACTGGGCAACTCTGGGCAACCAAATGTACTACTTTCACCTTTGAACAAATGATAATCAATGTCCTACAATGTATTTCCTGGGAAAGGACAGCTACATTACATGCCCTTTCCAACAAATTCCATCACTATCATCTGTTGAGTGCCAGAAGGATGTTGACTGTGGCTGTTCACAAACTGGGTATCAACGAGTGAGGTAATTAATTCATGTTTTGAATCACGACCAAGAACCCTTGTAATTTTCTGATGTGAACAGATTAAATGGTGAGACTCTGATCACAATTATTATTATGATCCAGTTTATATCTGCGGTGAACCAACAAAGGACAGTGGATGGAGGACAGTTTTGTTGTTGTTGACATTCGAATGGGGCGTTGCAAGAAAGTTGTGATTGAATGCAAGTTGCAAATTTTGCAACTGATCGATTTTGCAATTGATTGCAATTAAACTTTCTTGCAACGCTCCTTAAGTGGGAATGCATTCCAAAGGTGAGATTTGGAGCAAGATTCAAAATCAAATCTCACTTTTTTTCATGTGAATGGACCCCTTGCAATGAGCATGGAGACAGTAGGATGATCTTCACATGAGCTGATTTAATAGTTCAGTTAATGATCACAGATATTGGAGGGGACAGGAGGGGACAGGAGAGGTTCAAGTATGAGCTCTTGTATGTAATATACATGTAAGCCTGCAATGTAATATACTTCTATGTTTTTATCTGTGTTACATTAAAGGCATCGTTTTAACAATGTTAAATCTGAGATGCATGGCTCTACGTGTTATCACCGTCTCTGATACGATGTTATATTGAAGCCCTAAAAAAATTGCTTGTATGTACATGTAAAAGTATATACCGGTAATGATGATGGCAGCATGAGCTAAATCTATGATTTCTTAAAGGATCTGAGGCAAAGTTACCCAATCTCTTTATACAGTGTACATGAACATGTGTAATCTATTCTCACTATACTTCATTTCTTCTTCTTCTACCTCTCCTCTCTCCCTCTACCTCTCTCTCTCTCTCTCTCTCAAAGTCTTTCTATCTCCCTCCCCCTCTCTCTCTTTCTCTTTTTCCCTCTCCCTCCCCCTTTCTCTCTCCATAACAGCAGTCAAATCCCTGTGCGACAATAATGGCGATTAATGTGGTGGCATGGCATGACAAAATCTGCTCAGAGGAGCAGAAAATTGACCAAATTGGATTCGGCGGATCGATATGGGGTCCTCGTCTGCCAAACGCAATTAATATAGGAACCAAGAAATAAATCTGGGATGCAGCAGAACAATTTTACACCTCTTGTCAACATCCTATTAAAGAGGATAGGCAATCACCCAATGACACAATTTTGCACGGTATTTTGACCTGAAGCAATCAATAAATTTTAGCGTTAATCAGGGAAAAAATTAATATTTATATTTCGGGGGCTACTTTTCAAGCTTGCCTGCCTGAAAATAACATTCTAAAATTTGTTTTGCATTGAACTCTATGTAAATTTATGGGGGCTGTTTTCTGGTTTTCGGGGCTCTTTTGGGCATTTCGGGGGCTATTTCGCCCTGAGCCCCCGTGTATTTTTTTCACTGGCGTTAATGCTTTGAAAACACTTGCCCATTTAATGATAACAATAATAATGAATGATACTAGCATCAATAACATCAGAATCAGAAACTGCCTTCATTTGTTTTAATGTAGATCACAGCAACACGAAAATAGAAGTGTGACTATCTAGGAATTGGTTCCTACATGTATTATCCTAATCTTTCCCAATGTCAGTAGACTAGAAACAAGTAATTTATTTTGTACGTACACGTATGTAGATTAAAGCATCACAAAAATGTTATCACCTCCACACAAAGCTCAGTCCCTACCCTCATAACGCCATGCTATATGTACATGTACGTGTGTATGCCCTTGCTATCATTGACAAACAACAACTTGGCATCAACTGGCCTCGTTTGCCGGAGGTCGTTTAGCGCTCATCAATTATGCAATAATCACATTCTTTACACTACAATTACCTTCATATCCCTATTCCTAAACCACTTGACCTGTACAGCTGGGTGTTCATCACAAGAGGAAATGTAGATATAATTTGTATCTAGCCTAATAGAAATGTTACAAAGAATCATCATACAAATGTATATAAACAAAGGGGGTGTAAACATAGGACTGAAAAAGTTGCATGGAACATCATACAATATGTACATGTATATGTACATGCATGGAGAAACTACATACATGTAGTTTTGCAGAGGTCAGCTGACACCAACCATGTTTGCCTCGTACCATCTTACATGATGGGCATCGCAAGAAGGTACAAAATTACAGCTGGCCAGTTACAGTAGATCAATTCGGACCCAACTTAAAGGGATCGTTTAACAATGTTAAATCTGAGATACAGGGTCCTACATGTTACCAGTGTGAGTGATATGGTGTAATATTGAAGCCCCCCCCCCCCC
>BEXV01001282.1:2752-17502 GCA_003118195.1 Hemicentrotus pulcherrimus
GAAATTATTCCGAATTTAGGGGGGTACATTGAGCATTTTTCCTGATTAAGGGGGGTCTCCAAGGCAGGAAAAGCCCAGGAAATGCCCGCGAAAGGGGGGTTCGGAAATATTGACAGTCCTCAGATAGGGGGTGTTTTCAAAAAGAGGGAACGAGCATATGCGTACCCTAAATAACACTGAGTGGGGGGGGGGGCGGGGCTGAAACATGGTCATAGAGAAGTTTTTCGTTGTGAATAGCGTGAATCCTCTGAAATCTGGTGATTCCAAAAGACCAGCAAAATGAAGCTCGACCAGTAAATCAATATGAGAAGAATTGAAAGACGTTGCAGAAGGATATGGTAACATGGGCGGATGTGCCTAGAAAAACGCCATTATGTGTCCAGACCCACAAAGTATTAGTAGATGCAAGGAAAATATCACTTACGGGGGGTTCAAAATAGCACCAACAACAAAAAAAAATTGCCTCGCCGCTATCCGGCTCGTGGACGCTGCTCTGAATTGGGTCCTATCCCCCCTTAGCAAAAAAAAAAGCTAGATCCGCCCCTGGGTGAAGCCGGTTGCTCCGAACAATGAGGAGGCAATAATTTGCAGAACAGGAAGAAATCGAGAGAATGTCATCACGGGATGAAAGTCAGTAACGGCTATTAGGGCCTAACTTGTAAATATGTAAGAGAGAAAATGCTGACTTAAATAAATGATAATGATGAAATAGCTAAGAATTGAGGAGTTACATGGGTACCCATTCAACGAAAATTTGTATAAAAAAGAGCCCCCGTGAGTACAAAAAGAGCCTCCGTGGGCAAAAAATGAAATTGAGCCCTGATACAATGTGAGTAAAAAAAGTTAACACCTAGAACATTGCTAATTATTTTAGAGATCATCTATGAACAGTTAATTATTATACATCATATGGAAGAGTGTTTTATCCCAAATCATTTTGATATCATTTTATGTGGTATGTGTTCACGCTTGGATAAACAGGAGGCATTGTTTCCGAGAGTGCCAAAGTTGCTTATGTGATGTTTAAATAAAACATTTTGGATTTGGGTAATAAATCGGTTTTTGCAGATCCAAATAACTATACATTCCTAACAAAAATAATCATGCCACACATATCAAATATCGAATATCAAACTATGAACGAACATTTGTGAGCGTGTGTGTGTGCTTATGTGACTTTGCTTCTGCAAAAAGCATATGTAGTGCATTTCATTGATATTGAATGCATTATCTCACTCCGCTAAACCCAACATAATACATATTGTAGGCATCACTTTGGCGCAAGTCCATTTTTGCACTCTCGCAAACAATGCCTCCTGTTCATCCAAGCGTAAACACATACCACACATAAATGATACCCAAATGATTTGGTATAAAACACTGTTTTATAAGATGTATACTAATTTACTGTTCATAGATGATTTTTTTTTTAATAATTAGCAATTTTTGTAGGTGTAAACTTTTTTTTGACTCACAAGGTATAGCCATAATAGCTCTTCCTACTCACGAAATTTTAGATATGGATCCCACAGGGAGGGGGAATTCTCAATTTTAGAGGCTGTCTTTTACAAATCCCATGCAGAAGGATTCTGTTGTAAGTTGTTTCGTTATTTGAAATATCCAGTCTTCCTACAGGCAGAGTTGGGTGCATGGGCTAGATAGGATCACATGGCCCGACTTTGGGTCTGCGTTGACATATTTTTCTTTGCTAGATGCTACAGACTTCCAACAAATTGGTCCAGATGGTCCAGGATATTATTTTTCATCTGCCACATAGAAACACGGGCGTCAATGCATTAGTATTTTCATATGAATTGTCTTTTTACTTATCTGCTCAGGCTTAACTGCCATTGTTGTCACTGAAACTTGGTTCACCAATGAAAATGATGCAGATGTGTTTGTTATTCCAGGTTATAACTTGTTAAGCAATAGCAGGGTGCCCTTTATGTTCTGTCTGGGCTTGATTATCAAGTATGTCACGAGCTTGATGTCATGACAGAAAATCTAGAAGCTTTATTTGTTGAAGTGTTTATTTCTGGTAAAAATAATATCGTAATTGGAGTCGTGTACAGACCTCCCAATGGTATTTTGAACATTTTTTTTGTACGAAATGCAGAGAGTTTTGGAAAGCCAGTCACTAAATATTAAATCCTTATTTTTGGTTGGAGATTATAATATAAACCTTTTACAGCACAATGTTGATGCTCATGTTGATGATTTCCTGAATTTGATGTTGTCGTTTTCTTTGTTGCCTTTGATAACAAAACCAACGAGAGTTACTGAATCCTCTGCTACTCTAATTGACAATATCTTTAGTAACTTACAACCTTTTCCTTTATCTACTATTGTTGTGTCAGACTTGTTTGACCATTTTCCTGTGTATACTACAATTCCTTTGGGAAAAAATCCAGTAGTCACCCAAAAGAACATTTATGTTTATAGAAGCAACACCCCAGAAAATATTAATCAGTTTAGAGAGGCATTATTGGCGACAAACTGAGGTGATGTTCCTTTTGAGTCAGTGTGATGAGAGTGCCTTCGATATTTTCATGAATAATAATAATAATAATAATAATAGTGGGTTCTTGTATAGCGCTCATGTCAGTCAGATTTGACCCTCCTGGCGCTCCCGATTATTACCCTGGCTTTAGCACGGCTGCCATACGGCGCTCTAGCATTTCAAGGAATAAATTCCTAACAGGTACCCATTTACTTCACCTGGGTAGAATGTGGCAAATGTAGATAAATGTCTTGCCAAAGGACATTAGTGCGGCGGCGGGACTCGAACTGCGGACCTTGTGATCGACAGTCCGGAGACGTATCCACTCGACCACAACACCTCTGAATAGGTTTTTATCGGTGTATGATGCAAATATTCCAGTAGTGAAGAGTAAACACAACAGTAGAAGAACTCTACGTATGCCTAATTGGATCACCAATGCTATGCTGAAATCAATAAATAAGCAAAATGAGCTGTTTTATAAGTATAAGAAAGCAGGGACCGAAGCTCTAAAAAGGAAATATTCCGTTTACAGAAATACTCTGACTTCTGTGCTGCGTGCAGCCAAAAAACAATACTATTCTGCACAGTTTCAAGCATCTTACAATAATATCAAAGGCACGTGGAAGATGATAAGAAATGTATTGTAACAAATCAGGGATTTAGTATGGGACGGAGGTTAAGCATGTTAAACATGCGCTATAATAATATGGGGCATCGTTGATTTAGCAATTATCAAATTGAAGGAAAATGAGTATAAATTACATATTTTGATCATGTTGGTCCATTAATCATGTTTCTTTTGGGAATATTATTTGTATAATAGTTATCTAATCAATAATAATGGGTTGACCTGAAGATTATATTTGTTGAATTCATGGAATAAGCAGAAATGTTGTGTTAAAGTCTTGTTTTAGTAACGAGGACATAATTGTTCTTTTATAGGAAAGTAAAGGAAGATTAATTGAACGTGACAGGATTGTGTAAATAGCTATTTCCATTGCACTCTATCCGATACAGGCCAGCCACACCAAGGCTGGCCTAATCTTCACTTGTGTGGAGGTTATCCTGAGTGTTGATTGGCATGGTTTGCATTAAAGAATTTCGACATGCAACAATTACTACTCGTGATTGGTCTGATTTCTTAGAGCAGTGTAACCGTAGACAATTATTGGGATGAGGATCAGTGACAGGTGTTGACAAACGATTGATTGATTGATTGCTCGAAGGATGCGCAATTGACTGTTGCTGTGCACAACGATTGGGGTGACCGATTGCAGTCGAAGGATGCCATACGACGTGAGCAGTGAAGAACTCCAGCCATCAAGCTATGGGCATATATTTTGTCCAAACGAACGACGGGGAGCGCCTGGCCAGACACTAGTCTAGTTCTGGACTGTATCTGATTTTTGTTATTCGCCGACTAAAAACGTTAAGCCGATTGAGGGCCGATCCTTATTGAACGCGATAACTCCTCTGAACGCGCGATATACAATTGGACTGGACTGTATATCGCTCGTTCAGAGGAGTTATCGCGTTCAATAAGGATCGGCCCTCAATCGGCTTAACGTTTTTAGTCGGCGAATGACAAAAATCAGATACAGTCCAGAACTAGACTAGCCAGACACCGGCATCCTGACAAATATCGTGTCAGCCAAGGTGGCGAACCGTGACCGTCACAGTATTTCAAAAAGCATCTAAAGTAACAAGTATAATACAAATGAATATAGATGACCAGATGGTTGAAGATAAACATATTATAGTGGAAAAGTTTAATGAAGATTTTTGTAATATTGGTCTAAATCTGGAAAAAAAATATTCCAAACAGTCAAACTGATTTTTATGATTACTTACGAGAACCTAACATGCAAAGTTTATTTCTGGTGCCCACAAATGACGAAGAATTGCTTGGTATTGTTAGAGCCCTCAAGAACAAGAAAGGTCCTGGGTATGATCATATTGGGAACGAACTTATTAAGCAAGTTATTGCCGGTATCCTTCAACCACTACTTCATATGTCCAATTTGTCTATGTCAAGCGGAGTAGTATCGATAAACAAGAAGATCGCAGAAATTGTACCAATTTTTTTAAAAGGTGACTCTGAATTACTGACAAATTATCGTCCGATTTCTTTGCTAACCTGTTTTTCAAAAAAATTCTGGAAACAATTATTTACGGTATGTAAGAACTATAACATTAAACAAAACATGTGTCTTCAGTAATTATCAGTTTGGTTTTCGGGAGAATCATACAAAAACACATGCGATTTTAAACCTTATAGATAAACTTGCTTCTGCCTTAGATAGTCGCTTACACACCATTTGGTACATTTTTAGACTTTTCCAAGGCCTTTGATACTGTAGACAATGAAATTCTCATAAGTAAATTATGTCATTAAGGTGTCAGTGGAGTCGCCTTGAATTGGTTTATAAGTTATCTTACTGATAGAAAGCAATATGTGTCCTTAAATGGAATTGACTCTAGCCCCCAAAAATTAACATGTGGTGTTACCCTGCCAGTGATCCATTTTTGGACCACTTTCAGCTGAGAGGGCACTTTTGTTACGTCAAGACGTGATTTGAGCTACCTCTTGCGATTTCGACTTAAAACCTTGGAATTTCATAAATTGGATATACATACTACACCTTTGTTTGGAAAATATTCTTCATTTTGACTTTGATATTGGATGTGAGTAAACCGTTTTCGAAATTATCTTATTATGATCGTGACATTTTGAGCTTTTGAAATTGTGCCACGTTCACGGTTACAATGTATGCCAAGAAGGCAACGCCCAATTCCGACGCTTTTCTGCCGAAAGGTCCGAAGATTCGATCTTTGTGAAGGATTTATTTGTCATCACAAGAGAGAACTCGTTTGATTAGTGATGGACTGGAATCGAGGGGTGCATCAACTCCAGTGTATGATCTAAACCCCTTTACACAATTGAGGGACGACAATCTTACGAGAGTTTGTGTGAAAGACGTTCCCCTTTCAGTAGATGATGATCTGATCCACCTCGAGCTTCAGGCAATGAAACACGAAGTGAGAGGTCCGGTTCACAGACAGAAACTTCGTGTCTTAACGGGGATAGGGTGTTATATATCGACCCCCCTGCACAAGCCATCCCAAGGAAAATCACCATTGGAAAAACATTTTCTGCGCGAGTTTACCACAACGGTCAGCCCACTACAGACACCATGGCAACCTGTTCCAGATGCTTGGAATCTGGACACCACGCTTCTAGATGTGTCAACGAGCTGATATGCCGACAGTGCCGAAAACCGGATCATCTCAAAAGTGGCTGCCCGGCGATCGCTCAAACAACAAACGACACTCCCGAGCAACAGCAAACCGATGTGCCCTTAGCATCATCAGTGAAGAATGTAGCGTCTACCGTTCCCATGGCTACCAGAGACACTACACAAAGTTCCACTTCACCCAGCGCACAGTCAACATACAGCAATGCAACAGGTGAGCGTCGGCAGACCACCTTAGCCAACTTCATTCGCAGGATCGCGAGCTCCACTACTGACAACAAAGGTGCGACAGACTCCGAATCTGCTAAGGCAATTGTTTAAGAAATCGTGAACTCAAACAGCGCCACAGCTGGCAAACAAGCCATGAATGAACGCACGCCGCAGAACAGTCACAGTGACAAAAGCGATAGCGATAGCGAATACACCGATTCAGACGTCTCGCCTGAAACGCCTGAAACACCATCACCCTTGCAATCGAAAAAAACCCCGGAAAGCTGGAAGGTCGAAGAAAAGGAAACTAAAAACTTCTCCTACAAAGAAGAAATAATTTTGCTAGCTAGCTGTTTTAATATCGGATATGGAAATTGGACGCTACCTGTATTATATTTCATGACTGTGTTCATACGTTTTACATGGTTAGTTACAACAGGACTTTCTAATGAACTAAAACAAAATAGAAAATCATGTTACTTTATATCAAAATATGTACACTCGGACTCTATATACATATTTGATTCAATAGTATGAATCCATTTTTGCATTTCATATCTTTGAACGCTAGAGGTCTTCGTGAAAAGCTAAAAAGGATCAAAATATTTTTGTGGCTTAAACACCAAAAATGCGATATTGTTTTTTTGCAAGAAACGTTTTGGTCTCACGACTTACAAAGGAATATTTGTAATGAGTGGACTGGTACATGTTTGTTTAATAACGGAACCAATCATTCGAAGGGTGTTGCAATTTTAATAAACAGAGACCCGAAAATTGATTTTATGCGTGCTTTTAACCCGTTGACTACTGAATTATCTAATCCCCATAGGCTTAACACAGGTACCACAAGGTTCCAGTAGGAAAGGGGTTAATAAAAGTGACGGAAGAATTGTAGCTGCTCGTTTGAGCATCAATGGAATATGTTACTTTGTTCGGAATGTTTATGCCCCTACAAAAAAAAAATGGAAAAAGAGCCTTTTTATAAAATGCTTTTAAATTGGTTGAATACAGTTAAAGAATATAATGATATTTTGATAGTAGGAGGGAACTGGAACTGTGTTCAAAGTGAGAAAATTGATACACGTGGTATTTTAAGAAGTTTAAAAAAGATCACAATTTGGTAGATATTTGGAGACATTTATATCCAGACAAGAGACAATTTACATGGAGGAAGGTGTCTCTTTCTTTATTTTCCATGTTAGATTATTGGTTAATATCAAAGAAGGTATGCCATTTAGTTCAATCTTCGGACATCCGTCCGGCTTTAAAGTGTGACCATAATGCTATTTCTTTAGAATTGAAATTTAAAATTGTAAAGAGAGGAAAGGGTTTTGGAAGATAAATAATGATATCTTAGTTGATGCAAAGTATCAGACTGGCGTACGTAATTTGATTAAACAAGTTAAATTGGAATACATACAACTGTCACCACAGGACAAAAGGGAAATATGTAAAGTTAAGATAAAAGAATTTACGATGTCATACTGTAAACAAAAATATGATGCTAAAAAATGCTTTTAATAAACTTAAAAAGGAATACGATACCTTGAGTGAACAGTTAGATAGGTATCAAAATGAAAATGTTATACACATAAATGTAAAGGGTCGTTTGTAAGATCGCGGTCAAAATGGATTGAAAAGGGTGAGAAGGCAAGCAAATATTTTTTACAGTTGGAAAAGAGGAATGGGCAGAAAAAAAAGAAATAGAAAGTTTACATGTGAATGAAAAAACTATTAAGGATGATGAAAAGGTTTTACAGGAAATTGATGATGATGATGATGATGTACATGATGCTAGGAATATTGTGATAATGATGATGAAAAGGTTTTACAGGAAATTCATAAATATTTTGAAAAAGTGTATGTTAAGGAACGCACGAATGTTCATGTTGATAACTATTTTAAAGATTTAATCATTAGTACTCTGACCGATGAAGAGGCATCGAAGTGTGAAGGGTTGCTAAGTGAAAAGGAATGTAAAGACGCATTGCAATGTATGGGTAATAACAAAGCCCCTAGAAGTGATGGTCTTAGTGCTGAGTTCTACAAGGTTTTTTAGTTACAATTAAAGGTTTAGTTATTGCAAGCTTAAATAAGGGGTATCACAAACAAAAATCATCTTCTTCCCAAAGGCAGGGTCTTATTACGTTGTTATTCAAGAAGGGGGATAGGGGTTATTTAGACAATTGGAGACCAATTTCGTTATTAAATAATGATTACAAAATTGCGGCAAGAGTACTGTCTAAAAGACTTCCACCTGTTTTATCAAGTATCATTTCAACTGATCAAAGAGGTTTTATAAAGAAAAGATCCGCAGCAGAAAACATACGATTAGTCCAAGATGTAATCGACTTTTTAAAGACATCCAATAGTTCGGGAATTATATTCTTTTTGGATTTTAAAAAAGCATTCGACAATGTTTCTCATTTTTTCCTATTTCATGTACTACGTAAATTCAATTTCAAGGAATCTTTTATATCCTGGAAAAAGACCTTTTATACTGACGCCATCGGTCGTGTAATGAATAACGGATGGATTTCAGAAAAGTTACTTATTGGAAGAGGAGTTCGCCAAGGTTGCCCATTATCGGCATTACTTTTTAACATAGTAGTGGAAATATTAGCATGCAAAATAAGACAAAATAAAAACATTAAAGGGATTGATATATTCAGTGTTGATTTAGGTATTGATAGTTTTAAAATTTCCCAATATGCCGATGACACAACATTATTTGTGGAATCTGTTAATGATATACAATATATTATGAATGAAATTAACGATTTTGGAGACTATGCAGGTCCGAAAATTAATTGGAATAAGACAGATATTATGAAACTGAATATTGTAGATAATTGTGTTCATGATAATGCCATTATATATACTGATCGACCTGTAAAATATCTAGGAGTATATGAAGGCGAAAATAAGAAATTGTTACAAGATTTAAACTGGAATGTAAAAATATATAAAATTCGAAATGTATTGAATATGTGGAAAATGAGAGATCTTACTTTGTTATGGTAGAATAATTGTTTTGAAAATGTTAGCGGCGTCACAAACTGTTTATACCGCAACTGTTGTACCAGTACCAAAACATCTTTTACAGATATTGAACAGACTATTATTTTTTTTCATATGGAACTCCAAAAAAGATAAAATTAAACGTAATGTAATAATAAATGATGTTGAAAATGGTTGATTGAATATGATTGATATTGCTAGTAAAATATCTTCACTTCGTTTGGCATGGATATCTCGTTTTTTTAAATGATAATGGCTCTTATTGGAAAAATATGTTTAGATACTGGTCCGACAAAATAGGGGGTTGGCCACTATGTTTACACTTCATTCGTAACACAAAGGATATGAATTTATTATGCCCTAATCATAATTTGCCAGAATTCTATCTAGATCTTTTTTTTACATGGTCAAAACTAAAATTCATTGTATGATTAAAGGAAGAAATATTCCGAATGAAATTATTTGGAAAAATAGTAACATCACCTTTAAGAAAAAAATACTGTTTTATCGAGAATGGCAAGAGGCCGGTTTATTGAAAATTCACAATTTGATTACAAATGGTATTTGGAATGATTCTACAATACTAAATACAAAGGTGAAAGCACACCAACTCTTATTTGATTTTAAATATACAAAATTAAATAAAGCATTTCCACAGTGTTGGTTGGATAGATAATATATGAATTTGAACAAGAATGTGATATTTCGAATATGATAGAAATAGAAAAAGGGGATAAAGTTAATGTTTTTTGTTATGAAAGTGAAGGATTACTGTCGTCTGTTATTACGTAAAAAGTCAAAGGAACCAAATATCATTTACTTTTGGAATTTTGTTTTAGATTTGGAAAATGACTTTGTTTGGATGTATTCTTATTTAAATTGAAGCAAATTCGTAATAATAAAGTTAAACAGTTTAATTTCAAGATGATTCATAGGTTTATTGCCTCAAAAGAAAACTTATATAAATGGCAAATTATTAAGAATAATTTATGCAACTCTTGTGGACAAGTTGACTCAACTTTTCATTTTATGTTATATTGCAAGGATGTGACTTTGTTTTGGAAAATAATATGTGATTTGATTTTTAATCTATTCCAAATAGAAATACAAATAGACCAGAAGATAATAGTTGTAGGTAAGGATATTGGAAACAAGAAATACTCACTTCTGAATGTTATTTTAAATTATGCGCAATATGCAATTTATAAATGTTACGTTAAGAAGATTGTTAATGGTTCTGTTTATTACCCAAATACTTTATTTTTTTTATTCAAGTCGTTGCTAAGATTATTTTTAGGATATGAATGTGTTAGCAGAGAGAATAATATTAAGCTGGAAGAATTGTTGAATGTACTTTAATCTTTGGCCTATGTTATGTCTCACTCTATCATTGAGTTATTAATGTACAAATGTATTATTATTATTAAGGAAATAAAAACCTCGCTTGAGGATAAGAGAAAAACGAAATTGGGACCACTTTTATTCATTTTGTATATTAATGATTTTCAACGCTCATCAAGTGTATTATCATTCATATTTTTTGCTGATGACTTAAGTGTATTTTTTCCTCATAAATGTCCACAAACATTGTTGAAAACTGTTAATGAAGAGTTTCAAACAGTAATGAAGTGGATTAATGCTAATAAGTTATCCTTGAATCTTCAGAAAAATAATTATATACTGTTTAGTAATTCAGTTAATATTTTGCCAGGCGAAGTGGCATTTAATAATAACCCAAGCGAGAGAGTTACTTCAACAAAAATTTCTTGGGATATACATAGATGAGAAACTGAATTGGAAAAACCATGTAGACAAATTAGATAAAGTAGTGTAAAACAAAATATTGGTGCTATTTATAAGTTGAGATCATTTATACCTCAGGAGGTATTGTTCATTTTGTACTCTACTCTTATTTTATCATTTATTAATTATGAGATGTTGGTATGGGGCAAATCATCCAAAACTCAAATCCACAGGCTTTTTGTTGTGCAGAAGAAGCGGGTTATTAGAATAATTTGTAAAGTGAATTATCGTGCACATACAAATCTACTTTAATTTGAAAACGGTATTCTAAAACTGGAAGATCTTTATTCAAGGCAACTTGGAATGCTCATGTTAAGCATTCACTCTGGGTACCTCCCTCCTGCCCTTTGCTCAAATCTTTAGAAGAAATAACCTAATTCACACCTATAATACTAGACAGGCTTCTGCTCTCCATTTACCATATGCAAGGACAACCTTTACTGTGAATACACTAATGTCCACTGGCCCCAGGTTCTGGAATTCACTTGATACTACTATAACAAATGCTTTAAGTATCTCAGTTTTTAAACATAGACTTAAGTCATATTTTCTTCACAAGCTGTGCTTCAACCAAGGTCTCCTCGTCTTCCTTTATTCTACATTGTACTGTTATGATTATACTCTATTATATTTTGTCACATGTGTTTTCTGAAAGACAAATAAACTTGATACTTGATACTACTGTTCTGATACGATTGCACAGTAAAAGTTTGCAATGCACACCGCCTCTGGAATTATCTGCTCCGGAACTGTTCCGTACAGCATCTATACTAGACACTTTTAAGAAGCGCTTGAAGACTTATTTATTTAAGTGATTTCCCCCACCTTAATACCATGTAAGGCGCTGTGAAAGCAACTAGGTGACAGCCCTATATACATGAATATAGTGTTATTATCATTAGACGGGGCCTTCACTAAACGTTCCGTCCAAGGAATAGAGAGCTTTCCCCGAATCCTAGCCTGCATCAAGAACAGAGGGGATGAGTCTCGCTTACACACAACGCGGCGACAAACATTATCCGTCTGCTCTCATCATGCAAATCAATGAAATAAATCACAATACACGATAAATTGACTATTGCCCATGCTTTATTTGTATCGTTTGAAAGTCCAAGCAATACGAGATAAACATATTATAATGAAGGCTTTTTCAGATATGGCGCTGTTAAAAGATTTGCGCGATTTCACTGAGCTTTTTTTTTAATAAGATTCAGAAATGGGGAGCGTATTACAGTAACACACACACACACACACACACATACACAAAATAGCCGCAGTTTTGCCTCGTCATATCGGAACGAACCTTTATAGTTACAACAATTCACTGATCATACAAGAATTTAATTGAATTTGGCTAATTGGAAGATATTCACAGTATTCCATAGAGGCAGGAGCATAGCGTGTGTCCAGCCATCTAGGGGGCAGAGAGTTAATAACCTGGGGGGGGGGGGGGGGGNCTTCTGCTTCTTGGTGTGACTCCTTTAATGTGTCAAGCGCATCACTTGCCTTGTTAACCAGCAAAAAAGAGCTATACTCTACACGCGTTTTGGGGTCGCCGTTTGTACAGAAATAAGGGGTCGGGGAGAGAGGGGTTGTGTGCCGGGACAGTTAACACAAAAAACGACTTCTCTTTTACCTTTTGATTTAACGAAGAATTATTATGAAATAACACTATACACCATGATCTCTGAATATTTGTCCTTTATAACGATGTCCACCATAATTCCTAAAATATAACGGGTAATCTTCTCCAAATTACTGTTCGAAATCGCCTGTCTATTTTACTCAAGTACTATAAGAGAATAAACAATACTGTTACATTTTACAATTCTACTTTGGCCTGTTCGTCAGAGGGAAATCCATTATCCTTGATGATTTGGGTGTAGGTGAGCGCCGAATTCTTGGCACGTCGAGTACGCGCAGGATCGTTGAAATCTACGTGGTACAAACCGAAGCGTTCGCTGACTCCCGAAGCCCATTCAAAGTTGTCGAGCAAAGTCCAAGCGAAATACCCCTGCAAGTTGACACCATCAATTTTGGAGGCTGGGGAAAAATCATTTAGACTGTATGGTAAAGTAGTACTCATGGTATACTTATAAGTCAATTTGAACAATGAAATTATAGTAATACAAAGACACGGGAACTACCGCATGGAGAATATGAAAAGAAAAAGCAATTTAGAGCATGACAGGCATATTTGGTTATATTATCTTTGTTTGAGAATTGACAGTGCGGTTGCATTGCGTTTTTATGAAACAAATATTGACTGCTTTTTTCCAGGTCTCGGTTAAAGCCCTTACTCCTCGGTGATCGATCTTTATACTGCACTATGCTCCTCAACTTTGTCACAGGGCACAGTACAGTTTCGAGATCACCTTGGGCAATAGTTTTAACCGTGACCCACAAAGCAGTAAATATTTGTTTACTACTACTACTACTGCTATCAGTATTGTTGTTATTATTATTATCGTTAATATCATCATATCATCCAAATACAAATTGTGTTTACCTTTGAGAGCTTCATTGATATACGATCGGTAGTACTTGGTTCTCATCTCATCATCTAGATTCAGGAACCCGTCTGGCTCAGATACACCGTTCTCTGTGACGTAGATGGGTACGTCACCATAGTTAGTCTTGATCCAATTCAGTAGACGACGGAAACCCCATGGAACAACCTGAATATACAAGGGGGAAATGTGAAAGTTATTTCGAAATAATGATGCATCGAGTAGAAAACCTTTTAAAACTGGAATTATATTATTTCCAAGAATTTGTTAATCCCTTTGTTAATCCCCTCTCTCCTAAACAAAAGTTGTTCATGAATTAACGACATCACCTTGGCAGAGATTTTTCTAATAGTGCTAAAAGAACATGTGCTATCTGTTTAGAAGTGGTCTATTGCTACAGGCTTTATTTTGTCAAAGGTATAGTGTTAGGGTTAGGACAAGGTATTGTGGGACTAGAGTCGAAGTTAGCGATTCGATAAGTGTTGGAAGCTGACGAGAAGCAAATGTCACAATTGTCGCACAGACGTCCAACAGTAATGTAAAAATATATGATTAAAGTACAATGATCACCAGAGGAGTCTTGTATCTGCTTTTCTTTATTCATCATCATCACTATAATTATCATCATCATTTCATCATCAAGTCAGCATTTTATCTCCTACGAGGGTTTACCGATTTCCGGGCCATGATGACACTCCCTTCCTCCACTTTTTCTTGACTCAAGAATCCTCCTCATTAGACCAACATTACTGCTTTCTTTCTTCACCATATCTTTCCATGAAATCTTCGGCCTTCCGTTCGATCTAAGTAGTGTCACCCACTTCCAGATCCCACACTCATTTCACAGTTTCATCTTCCCTTTCCAATCCACTTCTCTTGACCACTTCCTCCACAGTTTCTTCCAAACCCAACCTTTTAATGAGCTATACCTGTGTTCGTTCATTATTCCTAAGTATTATTTGAGGGGTCCACAACTGTACAAGCATTCCTTTAGTGGACCCCTCTGTTTTCAAAAAACATATTTCTAAATTGTTGAAAATGTTTATAATTGGTTTGTAATGGTTTTTTTTTTAAACATAAATAAGTTGAATTTAATTGTCTTTACTATTTTTAGGATGTCAATAAATAAAAGGCATACCTTTAGCCATTCAGAGGCAGCTTGTGGCCAGACCGGGTCGGAGCTGAACTCTGCCTGGAAATCATCATACACAGTAGGAACGGGGTTGAATTCAGGTTTCTTGTAGGCTACAAATCTGCATAGTAACAAGAAGATGCAACATTTTCAGCTGGCTTTTTCAGAAAAAACAAAGCAGTTAAACCAGCAAGTGCTATAGCTGGACTGGTTTCTTCAGGTTTTTACAAATATCTCAGTCACAGCACTAAACTGACACAATGCCGTCTTGACTAAATATACAAACAGAACAAATATTGGCATTTGTTAAACCCTTC
>BEXV01001282.1:69836-90853 GCA_003118195.1 Hemicentrotus pulcherrimus
GGGGCTTGATGAGGCCGAGGGTATTACCAAAAAAAAGCTTGTTTATAAGCATATAAACCAAAAAGCTAAAATACATAATGAATAGAATTGCACCTGTCCAAAAACCTGTAATTCAAGTAAGGATTCGTTTTTCCCACCTTGCCTTCTCTCTGTCTTTTCTATGTTTTATCTTTCTCTCGATATCCTCTCTCCACCTCGCTTTTCTTCTCCCTTGGATTTACTATTTGTTTTTCATTTTCAGTCTCTTTTCTTTTACTCTTCCCTTCACTCCTCGAATATTTGCTTCTCCTAATGCCCTTAATTCTCTCTTTTATCAATTTTCTCTAATTCTCTTACTTGTTTTCTGACTCTCTTAATATCTTTCCCTGACCCCTCTCGATCCCTGTCTTTCTTTTTCTTTCTTCCTCCCCACCACTATACCTCTTGTTAGCTCATTAAAAAATTGTAATCAGTTAATTCAAGTTATAATATGTCAACATTTTTGCAAGGTTTCCTCTTTCTTTAACTTTCCCTTGATTGTAAATGTTTTTTTCATCTTTATTTTATGTAAATCATGTATTGTGAGGACAATTTTGAACAAGCCATTTATGTGCCTTTTATCATCCTCCTACTTCAGATATCTTTTTACACATATTATATTTATATTTTGAAGATACAGCTGTAATATTATTATCTCGAGGTGGAAATTAATAAATGAAACAAAAACATTTTGCTCCTGCTGGCCTGACAACCTGCACCTATATATTTTTCACCTATAGTGAAATGTTTGTTTACCCATTATAAGCTATATACGTATCAACAGCGTTGATTTCCTTTCATATCATCAATAACAGCAATATCTATTCATTTAGCTGTTAACACAATCATGCAGCCATTTAGTCTTTTACTCTCTCTCTTTAAGTGCCATATTGATTGACTTTGTCGATCAAGCTGTTCCATGTACAACCCTCGGCTCCTAGCCTTCCCTATTAGCACCACTCCCGGTTTTTTCACTCCTCTCTCTTCCAACAATTTCTGCAGACTGTCCATCCAAAGTATCCTCCTTCCCACAATTTTCCCTGTCAAAGCAAGATTCTCTAGGCCTTCTTCTCGTGTAATGTGACCCATGAACTTCAACTGCCTAATCAACATCTCACGTATCATTTCCTTTGCACTCCAGCTCTTCCGAGAACTTCTCTGTTACAAACTTTACACACAGGCAAAATACACTTCAGTTCACAAAATGCCTCACTAAATCCACATTGAGAGCCTTTTTTAAATGCACTATTAAAAATCTTACAGCAAATAGCTTTTTATTTGTTATTGACAGGGATAATACTTTACACAAAATACAAATTCATTCTTATAATACATGTATATCTACACCTATCACCTGGAGTAAATATATACAATATATAAACCAATCTTACCTTTTTAATTGAAACTCTCACTTGATCCAGCTCAACTTGTCTCAGATTTATTGAATTTCTAATTTAACTGTTGAAATATTTATACAGTATTAGTTTTAAAACCAGACCTCCTGTGTGCAAGAAAGTTTGAGCAAAAGCCTCTATTCTGTCTATTCCAACAGAAAGGAATTGTTAGTCAAATAGACAATACCCAATATGAAGTCCTATCAAAGAGGAAGCTTAACCTGACATCAAGTTTGTTGTAATAGCAGCAGAAAAATGAGAGGAACGAGTCAGTGAAAGTCTGAGCAAAAACCAATTTTAAAAAAAGAGAAGAATTTTTGAAGGTCCGATCAAACACAAATTGACAACTCTAGATCTGTGACGTACGTATCCAGCAAGGTCCTTTCCTGTATGCCTTGTACTAAGATCTTTAAGAAATTACATTTTTCCTTACGAAATTTGCAATCATACATTTACTTTAAATATAATTATTGCAAAAATGTTTACATACACCCTTTGTATGAAACACATCTAATCCATTATCAATATCTAAGAAAATGAAAGTTTGTGCAATTTTAAGTACATGTACATGTACAGACCAGATTGGAGCTTGCAAGATATGTACGTCATAGTGTTGCCAATATGTGTTTTACTGATGACTGCTTCAAAATATAAATATTCATAACTTTCTTATTTCTAATTGGGTATTGGTAAATCTTTCACTAATTTGTTTCTCTTATCATTCTGCTTCTACTATAAACCAACTTAATACATGCACCAGGGTGGACTTCCCCTTTAACTAGTTGACAAACAATTCAATAAGTGAAAACAAATTCTCAAAACATAATCCTGTGTTCAGGCAAACATCATTCCCTCCAATCTTTTATAAGAAAATAGAAATGTAAGCCTACAAAATGCTGAATAATTTAATTCAACTTTCAACAGTATTTGGTGAATATGGCTTTGTATACAATTTAGTACTGCAAATACAATCTTATGCGATTTGATCTCATAATGGACGTTTCATTTGAAACAAACAAGTGTTTCCATTACACATTGAGCTTTTCAGAGTGCATATAAGCCTATATTAGAATCCATTTATATGTGCTTCATCTGAAACTAGAACTAACAAATAAAGAAAGCATATAACTATCTCATCACCTACACAACTCAACTGACAGTTCCGTGATGACTATTCCTTCAACATGTTCAAAATTAAAATTAAAATTATCAAAATACACACACTGTATTGTTACTTGTGTATAAATCATAATAAGCAATATTTATTGCTTATTGATAAAGAGTGAGGTTTTTATACATGTACTAGTTTGTTTGAGGGAATATCATTACACATCTTAAATCTCTTCACAAAATAAATTTTTATCTTTGATCACTACAGTACATGTACTTGAATAATCATGATTTGTGATCAACCAGGCATTCTCACTTTCATCATGAATTCCTGGATAAGTTTTAAGGTGAAGGTTTTATGTCTTACAGTTTTGCAGAATAATGGCTATAATTTCATTGAATTGTCTTACAACATATTAATTCAGTTAATTGATATTAAATATTTTAAAAAATACCAAGCAAATTTGTTATAATTGCAAATTTAAAAAGGTCTTTTGTAGGATAGAGAGCGAGAGAGAGGGAACCAATTATTACTTGAGGGAATTTACAACAAAAGTGACCAAATGCTATCAGAGGATCCTAATCTCTGAACATTTATTCAATGGAAATTCCTACTAACTACATACATTTTTTTTATTGGAAATATAAAAGATTTTATCCCTCTCTCTCTCTCTATCAATATATATTCAAAGGGCAATCCAACCTTGGTAATAAGTTCATTTGTATGAGAAATAAGAGAAACAGAATGGCCAAATATAATTGATTTATCTTTTTGTCTACAGCACTATCTTTCTTGGGGCACTACTCAAAATATATTATGGACTGCATATTTTTTATATTTTTTAGTCATACTATTTGAAATACTAACAATTTAGTCATTTTGTTGGAACAGCTAAGAGAGTTGTCCAGTAGCACCTCATGGTAACAGTAATATTACTGATTAAGCAATTGGAAATTATCATAGTGATTTCAATTTTCAAAATTCATAGCTTTATTGTTTTATGTCCGATATCTTTCTTTCAAAATATCACGAGTCTGCTTCTCTGATTTTTCTGCTTGTTATTGGACTAATTTTACCATTAAATATTCAGTTCCTTACCAATGACGATCCCACAAAATGGAAAATGAAAATTTCACGCATAGAGTTTTTCCAAATCATTGATACTTCACAGCCTACCTCCTGCATCCAACATACATTTTAAAGCAATGTTGTTCTGAACCTAGATGTTTTGCGTCCATAAAGCATCGTTCAGATATGACACAGAAAAACTTTCATGATGACCCATGACCCACACATGATATTAATATGTTTCATGTTTCTGTATCTTACAGAGGGGCTGTTCATATTTTATGATAACCTACATGTAAGTGCAATACCATCTTATAAAGGATATCAGTGAATGCGCGTAGTGCCTTTGTTGCGGGCATTTGCCATTTATTTACACGATAAAAAAAAAAACGCCAAAACAAACGTAAAAGCATTTTTACGGTGGTTTATCATGTCATATCTGAACGTGCCTTTACTGAGGGCGGTATATATCGGATGAGATACACCTGCGGCTTGATGGATCAGTGGGATGTAATGCATTGAAGGATCTCTAGGAAGACATGATGAAAACGAGTTCACAGATTCCAGCTTGACTGATTCCGATGAGTGCTCCTGAAACAAACCAAAAACATAGAGATCATAAATAATCATAGTTATAGTAAGAAATCATCATCAGCGTTTACCGCCTCACACTGTAGGGTTGAAAGTTTCATTTTCCTTATAATTCTTTTCTAAGCCTTGCTGTTTTAAGAACAAGCCTGGGTAAAGCCAGATGCCCTCATATCTTGTTCTAGCTTCTCCTTCCAAGTTTTACGAGGTCTTCCCCAGAAACCTGAAATTCATTGCTTTCTTAACCCAATGACTTTTTGTTTATATCTCTCCTAAAAACCACATGCCAATGTTTAACAAATTGGTAACTAAAGTTACACTAACTGTTGCTACATGCTCCTTAAAAGAACAACACTGTACAGATTCTGTCACCCTCTCCCACAGATCTAAACACTTGAGTTAAGAAAAACCTGTTACAACTTGGGAAATAAGATAAAGTATCTCCAAAGCTTTTGGGGATTGGCAGAAATTTTCTGCATAACAAAGCTATTTTGAACACTGCACAATTGAACAAAAAGATTTAATTCAATATTTCTGTGGTTGCTCTTTGTTTACAATCAAAATTATAACTAAACTCAAACTTTGCAATTTCTTTTCTTCCTCACTACTATGTACGATGGTATTGTTTGTTATGATAACGTCCGTCAATATCCAACAGTATTATTCCAAGAGTCCAAACATCGAAGGCAACATAATACAATCTAGCCTTAGCTAAGGCAATATCTAAAGCATCTTAGTGAATCTACGATACTTTTGACGAAAACCATAAGTACAAAGAAGCTATTTAACACAATAAATGTCAACCCCTTTGAGTGTTAACTTACCGACTAACATTCCTTGTTGTCTGATGCAGGTTCCCCACGCTGAAAGCTCTGGAAAGACCAGTCCGGTTGCTAGGCTGCAGCGGACCTGAGCTCATGTCAGTGCGCCCTTTGTTGTTAGGATGATGGTTCTCTTTGCTGCTCTGAGAGTACGAGCTGAAATAAGAGTAAGATCGATAAATTACAAATTATTGTATTTCTCACAATTATCCTACAAACTACAAATAATGTACATGTATACTTAGTTTAGACATACTGTTACTATGATATTAGGATTTTTTCCCCTCAAAATGTGTTTATGTATGTTTTCTTGAAGACTTGATTTTTTTTTTGATTTTGTTTTGTACTTGCTGAGTTTACATTTACATTTGAAATATAGTCTGTATTCTTCCTGGTATATCTATCTGCTTACTATTCACCATGTAATGATGTTTTCGTGTATATGTATGTCTTTATATGTATTTTTATGTTATGCAGGGCCCCCAAGTATAACAGTATTTTAACTACTGATGGGGAAACTCTGTTGAAATAAAACAAAATAAATAAAATAAATAAAGCATCTTGAGGAAAGAGCAGTGGGGTTAGAATAAATGGATACTCACACATGTTAAAATACAATAGCTGACAGATTTGGCACATGATATCACATGATGATTGTGATAGATGAAAGAAAAGAAAGTGTAAAAGAAGAAGTTTCTTACCGTTGACTGTCGGCATTTGCTCTCCTCTTATTAGAGGCTGCTTTGGTCATTGACATGTAGGCTGGAATAGGCTTGCTAACACCACCTAAATCAAAAACATTTACAAAAAGTTGGAATTAATCCTCTGCTATTGACATAGATTACATGTGTGGTAACCTCATGAACTCAAACGTTACTATGTTAATTCAGGTTTTAGAGCTTTTATCCTTGCCTATTTTTCAAAATATTTTTTTAAATATATTTCCCCCCATTTTTTCTTTGATTGTTTGGTTACTCAACTTTATTTTTGTCTGTTTATCTGCTACCATTACCATATCAGTTCAGTAATTTGACGATTTTGACCACTACTTTCTCTTAGTTTATTTTGGTATTGTATTAATGGAATTGTATTATTCATGTCATCTTTAGTGCCGTATTGTACTTGTCATACCTTTCGTTTGGCTCACTATTGTATATTTACTTTATGTATAACTGTTTTGCATAATTTGTAAACATGAACAGTTTTGGTCATTTGACCTTTGAATCATGTATATTTATATGTCTTTTTAAACCGAAAGGAATAAAATAAATAAATAAAAAATTGTACTGACTCTCTATTACATCAACATGTGAATATGACACTTTCAAGACAAGCATGTTCTCTCAAAGTTATACAATGTATCCAAAAAAGACAAGGGCTGGCAGATAGTGTGGGGAGTACTACTGTGATGGAAGTAAATTGAGGAAGTAGAATTTCAACTGATCAACTAATAAGGATGTTCCCTTTTTCAATGATGGAATTTGACCAATATAAATTATTTGTAATCCAACAATATAAATAGAGATTGATTCTGTACACGATCAGATTTTCGTTTTGTTTTTGTACAATATTGTACTGTATGCCTGTTTTTGTGGCAGCACCAATAAAGCTTTTGGGTTTCCTAGCTGTCTCCATATTCATAAGGCATTTTTGTAGTTGTTGTATTCTATTGCAAATGTTTTTCTTTAACTTGTACACTATGTTGGTGTTTTTTTTTAAATGCTTTTTTATGATGTATTTATGATGAATGAAATGAAGATCAATGCTATCTAGCCCCAAAACGAAAAACATCAAATTTACAAGGTGTTTCAATATTTTAGTTGTTACCTGTATGTAGTAATAAGGCTGCGACGAGTACTTGAGTACTCGCACTGTTGATAACTACTCAAGTAGGATTTCTCGTACACAAATACTTTCCCCGTTCACCTGGCACTATCCAGGCCGATGCTAACCCGTGCCCGGGAGCTAGCGCCGGCATGGTCACGTGGGTAAAAATGATTTCACCTTAATCACTGTCAACTCACCACTCAGAAAATGGGACCAAATGTCCGGATTTCTTTTTGGACTCATAAGGAAAGTAGTCTGTCATCTTTGGTTTAAAAACAGCATTGTTTACTATTATTATTTTTATTATTATTATTATTAAAATGGCGCCTTCAACTGCAACTCGACGTAAAATTGCATGAGTTTTGAGAGACGGACCTGGGATACTTCTACCGTAGTATGGTGGTGGCAAAAAAACATAGGGTGCGAGTATTTGAGTCTTCGCCTATAAGCCTGGGAGTGTACTTGAGTACCTCATTACACAGTTATGCACAGCCTTACTGTACATCACATAGAAATCACAGCCTTAGTATGTAGAGCTCTATCAGAAGTAAGATTACTTTGGCAAACATTGAAAAAGCATTTTCTAGAGATGTGCACAATGCATCTGATCAAGAGCAGATTGTCACAATTGAATTATCTTTGTTTCATATTGATCAATCAATGCATAAAAACTATTAATTTCTTTGACATACCTGTAGCAGTGTCTGCCATAGAGGGCAGCCCAAATTTCTTGAGTGTGTCTGTATGCAGCGTCCTATTGACCGACTGACCATGTGACTTGCTGCGTTGGTGGTGCAACGATGGTCTGCCGGCAAGTGTCTCCCTCCTGTGAATTCTGTAAAAAATATAAATAAAAAAATAAACTTTTAGATTTTCTTTTCCTGCACTATCAATTTTCTCTTGTCAAGCTGCATCTTCTTTCACTGTTTTAAAAACATGTACAATATAACGAGAAGTCAGAGAAAAAGAATAAAGATGCATTTAGAAACAAAAAGAATAACGTTCTATTTTTAAGCTGGCAACTCGTCGCCGTTTTCACGAACCGGCACAAGCCACCGAAATCCCTTCAAAATGTAGTTTTTATTTTTTTTTCATTTTTAGCATAAGTTATCAACAATCTTTCATTTCACCAAATTTCAGCATCCAAAACGCTTTAGTTTTTGAGATATCCATGGTTACACAAGTGACAAAAACGACACACGAGCCAAAAAGCACAATTCATATTTTCACGAACCGGCACGCGCCGTTATAAGTCAATGGGCTGTGCCGGTTCGTGAAAATATCTTTGCGCTTACAAGACCTAGACGACGCGACACAGGCGGTTGTGCCGGTTCGTGAAAATAAAATACGCGCTGAGACAGCGCGAGCGCTTTTGTCTTGCGCGTAAAGTTACATAGGAAAAACGACACAGTGGCTTGTGCCGGTTCGTGAAAATATTTTTGCTACGTAAACAGCAAAATAATATTTTCACGAACCGGCACGAGAGTCCAAAGCTTCGTAATATTAATAGTAATTGTCATTATGCTTAACAAATGGAATGTATAGAAAATACAGAATATTTTCCTTTCATTGATATGTATTTTGTGATATAAAATTTGACATAAGGCATGTTTCTGGCGAATTCAAAACGGGCTAAACGTAAAACGCGTTTTTCTCAGAATGTACTTATTTCGTTGCGCGTTGGGCTGTGCCGGTTCGTGAAAACGGCGACGAACTGAAAGTGTTTAAAAAGAAGCAGTAGCAAAGAGAATCCGGACCATCAAGAATCTCCCAAAATTCAAGAAATATTCACTCTTAAAAAGATTTGGTCTCAAATTCTGAAACAATATCCTGGATTTAGCTCATGCTGCAATCGTGATTATAAACCTTTAGGTCAGCCAGGAACCCCATGACTGTTACATGCTGATCGCCTGTTTGATTATCAAGATATTTATGATTGGAAATTGAAATTTAATTTTGGGTTTTTATAACACTACAGTCTATTGGGGAAAATGAGTACATGTATCTTAAAACCAGTCACTCAAAGATTTTAAAAACTTTTCTTGAGGCACTTCATGATCATTTTGAAGCGCCCTCTCTTTTTAGGGCTTCAATATTACACCTTATCACAGACACTGATAACATGTAGGGCCGTGCATCTCAGATTTAACATAGTTAAACGATGCCTTTAAGATAGCTCACCCTTTCCGTTGGGTATCCTTCCTGAAGTTCTCCTTTAAGACATCCTTGCAGATCGTGAACGATTCGTTGAAACCTGGTGGCTTCTGAGCAGGAGAGGGGGCACTGGCGATACGGGGAGAGTTCACCGAGATTTCCCCGAAAGGAAGGCGGGTGGGCTGAACCACCGGTGAGCTGGCCACTTGTGCATATGTCATCTTTTGGGCTAGGTGTCAAAGAAGAACAATAAAATAAGAATTTATTATAGACCATATTTGTTATGTAATCAAATTGAAAGCACAAATCCTTGTACATGCCATGTTACATATCATTAAATTCACTTGTTACAAATAATTTTACTTCAATAGTCATATTGCAAAATGCAAATTGCATACATTAATGTCATTGTAAAGTGAAGTGAATAAACGAATATACGACGACACCTCCACATTTCCACAGAGAAACAATAATGATCATATCCTTAATTACACAGAATTTGAAGAAAAAAATGTATACAGACAATACATTTTACATAATTTGCATCACATTTCCCACCACTTTTATTCAACCTTACCACTAAAATGTGTGTATAAACATTCTATACCAATGCACTGGGGGAAAATGTATGTCCAAGTAATGAAAGTTGTGTGTTAAATAAGGAAATAACTCTTGAAAAACATTATGAGAAGTGAAAGTGAAAAAAATAAATATATGACAAAAGGGGGTAAAGGAAATATTCAAATATATTTTACTTGTTCTTATCTTAAAGGTAATACAAAGTTTTGGGAAATTTTGAAAATTTTGGGGATAATTATTCTTTACTATTTTGATACATTTCGATGCCCCTGTGGATGGATAATAAGCACTAATAAATTTTGATAAATTTCAAATAGCGCATGCGGCCGTACAATGGTAGCTGCGATCCTGAAAATTTCAGAATATGTAGTTATGATATATACCTACCAAACGGAAATAGCTTATCGGTCAAAATTAGTCCAGAAACATTGTTTTATAGCTTAATTAATATCTTGACCTTGAGAGGGCGCTATACAACAAAAAGAGTTTATCATTTACTATTTCATAACTTTAGACTTGATTTTAACCGCGACAACGATCACTGCATATTGTAGGATCACATATGCTTCCAATATGTTCATTTGAACCAAATTCATGACCCCATACCAAAACTTTGTGATACCTTTAAAAATAATGTAAACTAATTTCCCCCATGCCACCACATGCAAAGTTCTTGAAATATACCTTTATTTTATTCTTAAAGGAATGTAGTACAAAGGAAAGGAAAAATCATATTGCAAATGCGAAGTGAACCTTTGTGACCAAATTTGCTCCAAAAATATACCTGTCAACGGAGAAGAGTTTGAAGATTGCGAGTTTGTTTTTCCTTCCTCATCAAATGAAATAGTCCTGGCCACCCCCTCTAGAGAATGGATTGGTCTATTGCTACTCGATGCAGGGATCTTTACAACAGTATTTCCTCCAACAGTTAGTCTAGCTGGCACTGGTTCACTAATAGACACACCAGAAGAATTTGTTTCCGTTCCAGGTTGTTCCATTGGTACTTGGGGGATGGGACTTTCACTTGTTTTGGGAGTAATTGGGAGGGGCGCAATGCCATCTATGTGCTCATTGTCTGATGAATTTGTCTTCACAACATCAGGGCTGGTGATGCTGACATCCCCTACTCTGCTAAAAGTGGACTCTTCCGATACACGGTGGGTCACTGGTGAACAGGACTGCTCCACTTCTGTTGGAGGGGGTAACGATCGAGAGCTGACAGCTTCTAATGACTCTGCTGATGTAAATGGAGACCTTGATTTCTGGGGTGTTGGGACTCGCTGCGGGAGTTGACTGTCGTCGGTGAAGGATGATGGGATACGTTGGGCGGAGCCTGATGGACTCCTCATTGCTCTTTGGGGTGTATTGATTCTCTGTGGTTGCTGATGTCCGTTGGTGTTGGGCGTTGCAATTCTCTGAGCTTGACCTGCAAAGAGTATAATAATAGGAAAATAATGTTATAAGGCTACACAAATCTTTGTTTCTTCTTTTTCTAAATAGCAAGGTTCTTGAGCTTTGGGGTAGTGCGACGATTAGGTATAGCATTTTGTCCAGGATTGAAGATAGGAATTGGATAGTGTAGGCCACTGAATGGAGAGCAATTGTCATTGGAGCTGTTTATCTACTACCAGTTCATCTACTACCCAATCTATCTACAACCAGTTCATCTACTACCCAATCTGTCTACAACCAGTTCATCTATTACCCAATCTGTCTACAACCAGTTCATCTACTACCCAATCTGTCTACAACCAGTTCATCTACTACCCAATCTGTCAACAACCACTTCATCTACTACCCAATCTGTCAACAACCAGTTTGTCTACTACCCAATCTGTCAACAACCAGTTCATCTACTACCCAATCTGTCTACAACCAGTTTGTCTACTACCCAATCTGTCTACAACCAGTTCATCTACTACCCAATCTGTCTACAACCAGTTTGTCTACTACCCAAACGGTCTATTCCCATATGGTCTACACTCTACATCCAGCCTGTCTACTATGCACATGGTCTAATAATCATTTGGTCCAATGACCATTTAGGCTAATAGTCATTTGGTCTATTTTCCATTTGGGTGTAGATCATATGGGAATAGACTTATTGGGTAGAAGACGAACTGGTTGTTGACCAAACAGCAATTCACTGTTGAAGCATAGAGCATTGTGTCCTAGGATAAACCAATCTTACATACCTATGCTTTGTCCATCACATTCAGGCATCCTGAGCGCTCTACCGTTAGCTGTAGGGGTGATTCCCACCATGGTCTGACAGGCTCCAGCATAAGAGATCCGTCGGATGGGCAAACACTGATAAGGAGGGGCTGCTTATGTAAAAAAGAAATTATTTTGAAAAAAAGGGACCATCATATTTCTGGAATCATTGTCATCTTTGAGTTAAAAAAAATACATACAGAGGCTACGACATACATGAGATACAGCCGGCAAAGGCAGTTTGCTATCAAGGGTGGATTTTCCATTTAACATTTTGCAGAGAGTCATATGAATAAGATTATAAGATCAAGTTCCAAATGTTTCTGGTTTGATAGAGGTTTCAAGTTTCTGGTTTGATAGAGATTTCAAGTTTTAGTAGTTACACATTTTACCAAAAATATGGACAGACATTTATAAACAAAATAAATTATATATATACAGTCAAATCTGTCTATAGCAAACGCCCAAGGGAAACACAAAAAGTGGTCTCTGTAGACAGGTTCCTTTAGTACTTATTTCAATGAAAAACCATTTTCAAGGGAAACAAAAATGTGGTCTTTGTAGACAGGTGGTCACTTAATCAGGTTTGACTTTATATACATGTAGTATGAGCATGTCTCAATGATACTCAATTCATATGACAGGTTATTAAAGTTGGTACTGCATGCCTTCAACCTACCTGTTGTCTGCTTGTCTTCAGCAGTATCTGGTGTCCTTACAGATCTTTTCTGGACTGGTGCTGATTTGAGGATAAGAGAAATCAAGAATGTAAAATATTGCATTTCTTTTTTAAAATTGTGTATATATATGCTAATTTGTTCATTATTACGGGTGTTCACAATGATTTAAAATGGGTACCCAGTAGGATGCTTACTTAAATATGGTCAGATTGACACGTGTGGACTTGTATTTTTTTTTTTTATTAAAGAAAGAGGGAAAAAAATTCTCTCTTTCATTTTGGTGTAAGCAGGATTTGTACATTAATTTGACATTCTGCTACATGTACTGTAAGTCTAATGTGAGCGCACTTTGTGAATGAACTGTAACCAACTTCAAAAGTAAGCACTTCAAATTTCTACATCCTTTGCTTCATCTTTTGTTCATCTTAATGGTATAGACCAGTTCTAGTCATGTAATTGTGAAAGAAATGTTGTGGAATCGGTAAGAAAAGGTTGATGATCATCTAGCATATAAGTATTGGTGTGTACTGCAAGGTTCTGGAATCATCAAAATGATAAGAAATTTGGCCAAGTCTAGGTAAAGTTACAAGCACTGTACAAGGGACTCCCAATATCTATCAGGTCCAACAATTTTTACCAAATATATGAATTAGTAGGCGGTTTCCCAGCAAAATTGATATCATCACGTATTAGTGAAAACATATTCTTTCACATGATTGGTAATAAGCGCATCCATTTCATTTTTGAGAGGGGGGGGGGGGCGTTTCCAAAATTGGTCAATACCTTTAATCTAAACATACCTTTGGGTGTTATCTGAACACAGCTCAAGACGGGGAGGTTTAGCAACCGGTTGAAGTCCCCAACTTCTGCCTCCTCTGACGATCCTTCGTTGAGGCTCTGATCGGCCCACATGACCTCTCTTTCACCTTCGACCTGCTTCTGAATGCATTCAAACTGCTCAATGAGGTCGGGGGTCAGAAAGCCGGAGCCCTTGATCAGGTAGTACTGACTGCGGAAAGCAGTGATCAGGTTTAGCATCAGCCTGGATAACAGGATTAGAAAAGAAGTCAATAATGACATTAATTGAAATTAAAAGAATAACCACTTTTCAAAAAGCTAAGTATGTAATGCAGTAAACTCTCAAAAAATGCTTCCAACAAAATACAATAACATAAGGATAGTGCATTTCACTTTTTAGAATATTATGGTTAAAGTTTGTTCAGATAAGACATGTCAAACCTCTGGAGAAAAAAAATACACCCCAAAACAAAATAATGCCTCTGGCTACTTTGCAGCAGAGGCATAAGATTTTTTTTTTTTTTTTTTTTTTTTTTTTTTTTTTTTTTTTTTTTTNGTGAACAAGGGCTTTAGCTCAGGCATTGCTTAACCCATAGCCTGCCATGAGGCTGCATGCACGCTACCTATTGAGTGCCATGTGCGTGCAAGGGCGCTTTCGTAAAAGCAGTTATTGTTCATGCTCATTGGGCTGTGCTGTGTGTTTTGCACTCGCCATTCATAGAACCTTCGCGTTAATCAGATTATCTCCAAAACAACCTGGCACAATGGGGATTGGCCCTGTGGCACGATAAGGGTTAACGCAGCTAACTGTTTGTTCATCCCTCATACTATTTGTCAACCTGTAAAATGGATTTATTTTGTAACTGTGACATTTCGGGGGAGGAGTGTAGTTTATCAAGTCTGCATAAACAAGGCGTAATAAGCATTCTAAACGCAAGTGGTAGAATAATTAATATGTATATCAAATAATAGTTTAAATGGAATACTAATTATCTTACTTTTCAGATGCTTTGATATGGCTCTCCTGGTTCCTAGCAAACTTCCTCAGATGCTTGGCTTGCCTTCGACCATCTTTTACCTCAATCTCTAAATGCCTCATGTGTAGCGTGTCCTTCAGAACCTGCACAAGAACGGAGGATCATTTCATGAGCTGTATTTGTGAAGTTTATTCCAATTAATAGATTAGTTTGGCCAATTCAAACCCCAAAGATTTGAAGTGAAAATTTAAATATTAAACCATCAATGCCACCTTTTGATGAAATGATTGCATATTTTGATCTAGAATGTTATAAATTACATACATGTATAATGCATTAGGAAAGATCAAGTCTCTGAAGAACGTTGATTCTACTTATATGCAATATACATAATGCAGTTATACAGCTAGAGAGTGGAAGTGAACACAGGCATACAGATCCTCCATTTGGCTTTGCAAGTGGCAGGAAACTCACCCTTTAAAACCCCCAAAAAACAAACTTGTGTATTTCAGATATTGCAATGCCATTTGAATCAACAAATTAAACACCAGAATTGATGTTTGGTAGCTATTAGGTCCAGCATTGAAAACTGGGCCATGATGCATAAAACTTACCATTGATGATAACTCTGCCATCAATGGCAACTACTATGGCAACATGGCTCAACAGCCAATCAAAAGTAAAGTTCCATGGTATAGTTACCATTGATGGCAAAGTTACCATCAATGGTTAGTTTTGTGCAACGGGCCTAGATGTGATCTGAAAACGAGTAACGACATATTACTCAGCCAAGATGCTAATACAAATCCAACTTTAATCCGCATACTGGATTGAATACAGCCCCTGGTCTTTACAGTAACCCTGTATTGGAATGATGAGGCTACCATGATCCCTTGATCTCATTACCTGTGGTATGGTACCATCATCACTGCAGCTGCTCCTCATCTCGGACGAGAGCCGATCAAGACTGTCCTGATTCTCCTTCATCCTCTGCTCCACGCCGACCTTACGATTCCTCACACGCTCCCGTCGTACCGTAGCCGCAGCAATCACACGGTCTAACTTGGATATCGTCTGCAATCAAGAAATTATTCGAAAGCAAAATTTCATGACATCAAATAAACTAGAGGTGCTTTATATTTATTAATCTTTGAGTTATACAAATGGGTCATTCCATGAGAAGAAGGACATGACATCAAAAAAAAGAAATGTACCTCTTATGTTAATTCTTTGATTTATCACTAACCTTATGCCATGGATGTTCATAAAACACTAGGGCCTGAAAATTTCGCTAAATGGAAAAAGATGAATATATTTCCATATTCTAAGGGGTCCTGTGATATTTAATCTATTACACAGGGGTGAAAATGGCCTCCGGACAAAATGTAACGCGAGTTACCGACATATTTACTTCCTGCATTTTACTAGTCCATTGTTTCTTATCTTTAATATTGTGATCTTATAAAGTCACAACCTACTATCAAATAAAAGTAGGATAGATTTTGTCAAGATTGTCTAGTACGAGGAGACTTTGCCAAAAGAGGGTCTCATAGAAATGACCATGTCCTTTTTTTGTAACGCGAGTTACCGAAATTTAATAATCCAAGAATCTAAAAAAGTTTGTTCTTCAATGTTCTTTTTTGTTTCATTCAGTTGTTCTATATCTACCCTGTCCATGTTTGAAAAGAGTATCTTGTAGATCCTAGCAGTTCTAAAGATATAGGCACATTATCGTGTCAATGTACCCATTAGGTGTAACGCGAGTTACCATGGAATGACCCAAATGACCATGACCCTCTTGCATAAAGAGCTGAGTTTAAACTCAAAGAAAAATAGTGCAACTTGACTTTCAAACAGTCAGGATCAAATATTCTACTCTTGTGGCTACTTTTGTGAGCTTTGTGTATATGCCTACACAGGTCTAGTATCAAATACACTTTCTCATATAATTACATGTATGTCTAGTTATTCCATATATCTGGTACAAAAGATGAAGGGAAAACAGTTAAGGTTCCATTATCACATAACAAAAAATAAATAATTACAAAAATGACATTACAAATTTTTAAAAAAAAGGATGCAAAACAAAACAAAACACAAAATAAACCCATCATCAAATATGAATGTTAATCATTATTTGATTGTAGACAATTGATACCAATTGTCAGACTTGAATTTTACCTTGTCTCCTAACGTGCTCTTTCCATGCAAGACTCTGTTTCTCTCCACCAGAAGGGTCTTGCGCATGACCTTAGCGGTCAGGTCACGGTCAAACGATTCCAGCTCCAGGAGCTCCTTGCGTATGCTGGATCTTTGCTGAAACACCTTGTGGACCTCCAACTGGAGACTGTCAGGGAGAGGGAGACACAAACAAGAATTGGTTAAAGGCATACCGTTAGACCAGTTTTGGAAACGCCCCGATCTCGATAAATAAAATGGAAGCTGTTATTACCAATCAAGAAACAAGTTGATGTGCTAAGACAGGACTCAAAGCTGTGGGTCCTTTTGATAATATGCTTTGTTAGCATTCACCTAAAATCAAACCATCAAACGCTCAAAGCAACCTATATTCACTAACCTTAGTGTCTGTTCATTATCAGGTACAGTGGCCTGTGGGCCGACAGTTACCATGGCACCCGTTGTCTGCATCTGTAGTTTATCCTTCAATTCAGAGACCTAACATAAGAGAATAAATTTCAGATAAAAATTAGGATGGATGTTTCAAAAGAACTTAACTTTACCATTAGACATCAGGTGTAAGTATATTGAACACGCAATCTGTAACTGATTAAAAACAGACCCTTGATGGTTGAAATGTATTTACATTTACATTTTGATTTTGTTTTCATTATAATTTTTTTTTTTATATATCATGAAATCCTTACCATTTGTCAAGAAGAAACTTATTAGAAATGAAATTTCTTCCCAGCAATGCTTCTTTTTTCAATATTGTCCTAGGGTCAAATGTCAAATGACTTTGAGATACATGCATTCATTTCAAATTTATTTCGTCACAGCAATGATTCAGCAATTTTTTTTTGTTTACATCAGTCGGGAACGTAGACATTATGATCAGTTATTGAAAGATGTATACAATTTATAATCAGTTTCAAGAAAGAACATAAATGCACTTCCAGTAGTCCTTGAGTGGAATTATTCTGAAAAACAATGTTTTCCTTTATGGAAGTTAATTAACCCATTGCTTACTGGAACCTGGTGGTCCCTGTGTTAAGTCTATGGGAATTAGATAATTCAGTAGTCAACGAGTTAAACGCTGACAGCATTTGTGAGAAAAGTCCCGAGATGGGCTGCTGAACCAGGTTATTAATGCGAAGAGGGATCAAGTCCTGGGCCCTGTTTCACAAAGCCTTTTCTCAATGACAAATTACAAAAATCAGTGACGAATCTGCTGATAACCAATCAGAAGCAAGGATTTCAGTAGCTTATTAAAAAAACTGTCATTTGTCACTGATGACAAATCTGCTCACAACCAATTGAATGCAAGGATTTCAGTGGCTTATAACAATTAAAGCATCTTGTTATTGATTACAAGTTTTTATGAGGTTTTATGGGAAGGACTTTAAGCCATTGGTACCCTGGATGCTCACTTAAATGTAAAAGCATACTCATGCTTTCTTAAAGACAGTCAACACTACTGGGCCTGAAAGGATTAGACCACACAGCAAGGTCACTGACAGGTGGCTATCTCATTAACTCAGCTCTCAACTAACATAAGAAAAAGAGGATCAAAGGTGACCAACAGGCACCGATTGGGGAAGTTTTCTATATAGAGGGAGCAAGTAGCTACAAGTAGGACAGCAGGGCTTTAACAGTCAGGTAAAACAACCAAATAAACAAACAAGATATCCTTACCTCTGTCCTGAGTTCTTGGATAATCTGGGTGTACTTGGTGATGTGGAGGTCTAGACTAACAACATTCTTCTGCAGGTTAGACTTGATCTCCTTGGCCCTGTCTGCATACCTCAACGTGCTGAAGGTATCTTCATAAGAAAGGCTGGATGGGCTGAGAGACATAAAGGGGAGAGGCGCCACTTTAATAATAATAATAATAACATGCTGGGTGATGTGGAGGTCGAGACTAAATGACTTTTATTTGTTTAAATGAGTAGTCTGAAGACATAATAATAGTAATCATAATTATCCTTGCTTATATAGCGCCTAACACTTACTTTATCAGAAGTCTCTAAGCGCTCTACAATAATTCAGCATAATTACCCTGGCTTTAGCAGTGCAGCTGTTACGCACTCTGCGTTTCAAGGAATAAATTCCTACCATGTACCCATTTACTTCACCTGAGTGGAGTGTGGCAAATGTAGATCAATATCTTGCCAAAGGACCTTGTGATCGACAGTCCGGCGACGTATCCACTCGACCACAACACATACCCTATATTTTCCAATGCTTTCATAGTTTTCAAACTTATCGACTAGAGCCATCATGGCTTTCTACATGCTAGACAGTAAAGATTTTGCATTGAATTTGTACTTAGCTACAACTTGGCTTGAGCAGGTCAGAAAGGTGATTAAATTTTCACACAAGGGCCCATGTTATAATTATGAACGAGTTGTGATTGATCAAAATCAATAGCAAGTTTGAAGTCTCCTATCTCTTCTGTACATAGTTGCAATTGATATCAATCACAAATAAATTGTGATTGATTGCAACTGTTTATAAGCCCAGGGGGGTGTTTCATAAAGCTGTTCATAAAGTCAGCATGACTTAACAAACGACTTGTATATGATAAGCCAAATGGGATGCTCAATCATTCTTTATTACTATTTATTAAGTTGAACTTTGCAGATGTAGATTAACATTCTTATTATAACAAACATTTTTAATGCAAAGTATATTTTTTGCCATAATTTAATTGAGGTTATTGGAAATATCAGGAAAAAAAATTGGGCATCCTATCTGTCACTTCATATACAAGTCGTTCGTAAAGTCATGCGTAACTTTATGAACTCTTTATGGAACATCCCCCAGGGTATTGTTTCATTAAAGACTATTATTGAAACTCTGTTGTTAAAAGTCTATTTTCAGAAATATTCTCTGAGTACTCCCCTTCTCAAACATATAGGTTATGTGCATAATGATGATCATAAATATGTGATCGCTATCTTCATCATGTGACACACGGTAGACAGAATATTACGCAAAAATCAAACATTCCTGTCCAAAGGGAAAGAGTTTTCATTACATTGATGTACATACCTCACGGCAGCAATCATGACTGTCTTGCAGTTACCACCGAGGGAGTCCTTCAGAAGACGAGTCAGCTTGCTGTTCCTGTAGGGCACATGCTTGCCTTTGTTCTGTTTGTGGAAAAAAGGAGAAAATAAATTCAATTGGAAAAGATAAAAACTCTCAGTTTGAGGCAATACAAAACAGCAGGGTACCGAGCTAACTCTTTCAGAAGGGGGTACGGATCAATTTTCTTTTGAGGCTGACATTTATAGTGTATGGATGAGCCCTGCAATGATAAATTTGAAATGTCAGGGGTATAGACTTGAATTTTAGGCATCAATTAGTGTCAAGCCCTGCAAAAGGAATGCCCATGTGTACCTGGAGCCTGTTAGAGTCAACATCTTTTTGATTTATTAAGCATTAAAGCCCCACTGTCCTACTGGTAGCTACTTGCTCCCTCTATATACATGTAGCAAACAATGCCTGAGTTGGTGACATTGGTCCATCATGATCCTCATTTAATTATGTTAATTGAGAGCTGAGTTGATGAGATAACCACCTGTCCAGTGACCTAGCAGTGTGGTCTAATCCATCCTATAAACTAGTACAGATAAGCTTTAATGATGGACTTATATAAGCTATTTTGATTTTACACAAAAATATAGTCAAAGAAAAATAAAACATACCTTGCTATCTGCCAAGGCATTGATGCAGTTTCCAAGAGCTAGGAGGGAGCGATTGATGTTAGCGCCCTCTCGAAACCTCGCTCCACGGTTGGTAGTTACCGTTGCCCTCTCTGACCCCGCAAGGTCAATGAGAGACATCTTGGCAACTCGGACGTTGGTGCTGATGTTCGCTGTCCGGTCACGCTGTCGTACAAAAACCTGAAAGTTTGAAGCAAGTTTTGAGAGTAGAATTGACAAATTTACATTTTGACAAATGAAAGGAGTTAAATGAAAAAGAATAACTATCAGGGTTCAATTCTTCTCTTCCCACTATGCAACACAATTAAATTGACTGTTATTTGCAACTTTGTATTTATCTCTGTCATTAACTTCTTTTTACTCATGCCCTCAGTATTATTAGAGCCTGTGTAATAGTGATACTGGATTGGCTTTTAGCTAAACTTCAATGTCACTTTACCTGAAAGACTGCATGTGATCTAGATGACTGTGCATTGGCATCGGTTGGGTGCTGGGTTCGATTAGTGTTACCATACTCCAGCATGCTAAACAACTCCTTGGCATTTTTAGGCTGATAACAAAAAAGAAGATGAAAATGAGCAATAACATCAATATTCATCACAGGATTCACAAATTTCACACAAGAACATAGTAACAATAATATTGGTTATATATATAGCACACATCTCCACCATGCATGGTGCTCAAGCAGACCTACCAACCTCTGGAGTTCAAAAACTCAATTATTTAATCCAAATAGTTGTATTTTTACTGACAAAAACTGTCTTTAGAAAGGACAAAAACATGAACTGATACGCAGATCAATGCCTGTTATATTCAGGCAGAGCTGCCTACCCCAACCGAACACAAATCCAAATCTTGACTCTCCCCCCCCCCCCC
>BEXV01001282.1:103438-114471 GCA_003118195.1 Hemicentrotus pulcherrimus
TAATTTCAAAAATAAAAAAATCCTTAGCATACAATTATATTAACATGCACATATGAACAAAAACACAAAACAAATGCACTACTAAAATGTTAATTTTTCTCTTTCTTTTATTTCCTACCACCTAGAAGAATGAACAAATAATCTTGTTTACATCATCTAAACCAAACCTATACCATCTGACTATATCACAGTCACAGAAGAATTCAGATCCATGAATTTGATGAGTTGATGAATATTCATGATCACATACCACACAAAAGTCGAACAAAATGGAAGGGAATTAACACACATACAGCTTTATATTTTCAAATTGTATGCATAATTCTTTGTGACGTGCATGATACAAATCATTTCATTCACCTCAGTACTTCAATATTCAAAATTTGAATTGCATACAGTAGTTTTTAAATACTAGGTAGGACAAATATTAAGGATTGCCCCACCTAGCAACAACTAATGTATGCAATTTGCATTAAGACTATTGAAATACAATTATGCCTAATGGATGAATGAAATAATTTCTAACAAGGCACTTCACAAAGACTTATATGCATTACATTGATTACAAAACAGAACTTGTCTATTCAAATAACAAAGTCAGAGCTGTGCCATAGATAATTTATATCTAAGAGACAACTGCAATGGCTTCACTTATCTCCCACATAATGCCGAAACTAATGAATTAATTGATTTCTTGTAAAGAGAAGTAGTATCAAGGAGTCATTTTCTATTTTTACAAGTACCTGTACCTCCAATAACCAGTCTACAGAAATTGCTCATAGGCAGTCATAATGACTAACGGAAGATTCTGTTCCACTGTACCATATAAGGGAAATATCTTTGTCCAGCAAATCTTATGTTAATGTGTTATTTAGTGAAATCATTATTATTATTTTTTTTGGTGCAAGAGTCATTACAACTGGTACCGGTAGTCGGTATGTATGCATGAATATACTCATATTACATATTGGTATACCTTACAAGTAATGCACAAACCACTAGGTTTTGGATAATAAATGTGATTACTTATGAGAGGTTTCAAATTTAATGTTTGCAATTAAAGTTTCGGTTTCTGACAATATGGCCATCTAATTGATAAATGCATGAACTTTTTTTCCCTTCTTTTAGCTGCACACAGAGTTCTGTTAGAGCCTTTTCACTCGCACAGTACATTTGGCACTCGACAAGCTCATGGGACGATAACATACTAACTGCGGTATGCGGTAGAAATATGATAAATATTTAGATAAGAAGCCTGCTCTTCTACTGAACCCACATCTGAATATAATGAATACAAAACGAAATACAATATTTGCTTATTACACGCTACAATAGGAGAATATGATAAAGTCACTATTTGTTAATGAAAAACCCGGGGGTGTGGAGAACATAATCTAACATGGAAAAATTAATAATTGGTTGGCAAACAAAGAACGGACCAAGTTTGTAGAGAAATTGAACTTTGAGCAGTCAAAGTTTGACCAGCTTGAATGGTAAATAGATCTGACTAGTAGATATCCAAATAGATAATATACATGTGTGTATGCCATTAATGTGCACCAAGCATCTACATAATAATCTGTGTACTGGTAGGCTGTATAAAATAAACCTACAAGAACTTTCACCTGGCTTTCTATGCATTAACAGATAACGAATATAAAGGAAAGTAACAATTATTCAAAGTGTTAGTTGGCATATTTTTTATAATTTGTTTTAGTTTGTTATGACAATCAACATGATTTTCCCACATATAAAAGATAGCGTTTTTATAATTAGGTCGTTTAAGGAGAAACAGGTACATACCAGAGTTAAGACCCTAAATTTGAATCTTCAAAATTCATTTGGATGATTTTTCACAATACTAGTGCTACAGAGGAGGATATATCATCATACATGTTGAAATAGTTGGTTGCACTATGCACTAATACGGTCATCTGAGGAAAGGATTGTTTTAAAGCAATAGGAAAAACTGTACCATCATATGACTAATCATATTCATTGCTATTGAGAGTTGCAGATTGACTTGAAATGGCTGACTTTGAATCATCAGGTTATCACGTAGGGTAGGCTGGTTGCGTTACCCAACCTTTTGTGAAAACATGTCGTCCCTTTATTCAGGACATGTTGGGGGTAATGTTTGTGAAATAAACTCCTGTCATCTTCAAATGGTCTGGTCTGATCTACCAGATACTTTGTGAAAACCCTACGGCAAGTCTACAAAAAGTCGTCACCTTCTGTTTTTGTTTCACAAAAGGTCGAGTAACGCAACACCCAACCGGACGCGATGACATGATGATTCGAGGTAAGCCACTTTACATAGATATATCAGATGTTTACATAAGCCTAGGGCATAACTATATTCTTTATCATCAACTGAGATCTTGTATAATAATACACCTATGCACGTTGTAATAATTACAAGCAATGATGTAGTACATAAGCGATATATATATATCTATTGCACTTTCAATAAATGTCATCATCATCTGATCTGTTTTTAAGGGGAGTCCATCCTGATATTAAGGAAGTTTTAATTGGAACAGAAAAATGAGAGTAAAAGGTCAGTGAAAGTTTGGATTAAAACGATTCAAAATGAGACAGTTACCGGTATGCGTTTTTTTACATGCAATCAATTAAAACAAAATTGGCAAGTCTATGACATATATCTTGGGAGATCCCCTCTCATCTGCTCTGAACTTAAAAAACTTCAGAAAAATGTTATTTCCCCTAAGAAAATATTAAATCATAAATTCACCCGAACCATAATAATTGCAAATATGTTTTCTATGCAACCCCTGTATGAATCAAATCTATTACATGATCAATAACTACGAAAATGAAAGTTCAGAGTAAACTGGAGAGGAGCTGGCAAGATACGTAACAATGTTGCCAATTTGTATCCCACTGATGACAACTTCAAAAAATCATAACTTTCCTATTTTTTAATCGGATATTGCTCAAACTTTCACCCATTTGTTTCTCTCTTGTTTCTGCTTTCCTATAAACCTACTTAAAATTAGGATGGACTTCCCCTTAAACTGGCAGTGAATGATGGTAACACAATTAATACAAAATGTCCACAAGTTGGAAAGGGGGAAATAATTTTGTCTACAAATTAACCCAACATACATGTATATCTGTACAAAAATTAAACCAACATAATCCTTTCCCTTATAGGGCTTGTTCAGATATGAGGCGGTAAATCACTGGAAGAAAACAACAATTCCTGCAGTTTAAACAAAAAATGAGTACCTAAATGAATGGCAACTACGCACAACAAAGGTTCTATGCGTATTCACTGGGCTCTGTTTAAAGGGATCCGGTAACTTTGTTTCAGATTCTGAAACAAAATTCTGGATTTAGCTCATGCTGCAATGATAATTATAAACCTCTAGGTCAGTCAGGAGGCCCATGACCTTTACAAGCCCATCGCCTGTCTGATTATCAAGACATTTATGATTGAAATTACAAATTTGGAAAAATGTTTCAGTGACAACGGTTTTTGTAACACTACAGTCTATTAGGGGAAAATAAGTATGGTAAAACCGGTCACTCAAAGATTTTTACTTTTTCGAGGCACTTCCTAATCATTTTTAACCGCAATTATTTTAGGGCTTCGATAATACAACATATCACAGACACTGATAACATGTAGGGCCTTGTATCTCAGATTTAACATTGTTAAATGATCCCTTTAATGAGATACAGAAATATGAAGTGGATTACAGTTTATATCTCATTAAAAAAACCCAGAACACTCCTGTTTACAACTGCATACTGGTATCTGATATATTTTAACCCCACAAAAGCAGTGATAAACATAAACATTACATTACGGAAGAAAACATGATGAATACATGGGTCCACACACAAAATAAACAATGAATTATGAATTTAATTAAAAAAAGCAAATAATTGAAAAATGTACATGCATGATTAAATAAATTTGAATTGTTGACAAAAATGGATGTATGCATTATTCATGACATGGAGATGAAATGTCCCATACATGTATCTTTTCACATGGTTTGGTCCTCCTAACACATGGGCAATAACAGAGACTCCAATATACTTTATTATTGAATACAAGTAATGTATTTCCATTCGACTTTTTGTTTAGGAAAGTTACAAGGCAAGTGAATAGGGAAGTGTTTAACAAAGATCCTAAGTTGAAATTATCATTAAGTTGAACTTAACAATTATGGAAAGATATAGCATCCTTGAAAATATTGTTTGTAAAAGTTAATTTTAAAAGGCATAAATGTTGATTCAAGTCATTCATTTTTTTTATCATCATAGGAGATTTCATGTTCTTGATGTGGAATTTATGAAAAGTCTAAAATACTTGATTTTTTGCTTTTGAATAAAAAGGTACCGGTATATTTCATTATAAGGCTACAAATGGCTCTCCATAATATTTAAGTCCAACTTAGAGTTAAGTTTGACTTAGAATCTTTGTGAAACGCCCCCAGTATAGCAAATTAATCATTTAATTAAAAGCTACCAGATTTGTCATCATATTTAAAAATAAGAATTATAATGGTGGCTTCTTATATAATGCACAAGTCCGTCACTCAATGAAACTCCTGGCGCTCAAGCATTATTATCCCTGACAAAGCTGATGCTCTGCCATATCTGGTACCCATTTACACCTGGGTGGAGAGTGGCATAAGTGAACTAATGCCTTGTTAAAGGACATCAGTGCCAGGCTGGGATTTGAACCCTCAACCCTTGGATTGACAGTCAAGTGCATGAACCACCAAACCACAACCCCTCCACATTTCAGCCACATACTTTTTACATACCACTTGCATTGACCCGCTGGCATATCCCTTTTCCAATAAGCCGCTGATACAGTGGTAAATTCCTTTGATGTGAATCATCATGAAGCGCTTATAACTTGCATGATGATGGATGAATAGATAAAACTATTCTATGTTTAGATCATTGTGAACTGCACTGCTACTGGAAAATAACCTATTGAGGTGGGGGAGAGTGGCTCTCGACCAGCTTGATGTCAGAGTTGTATATTCATAGATTTCTGTCAATTTTCATTTCACATTTTTCATATGCTCATTCACTTAAGATGCTCAAGCTTGGGTGTATAGTCGTTCGTGAAATAAGCAACTTGGCGAAGACTGAACCAACGGGTATTACGCTCCCGTACGGAAGTACTCATAAAGGGACACTAGTAAACACAAAAGCGTAATACCTGTTGGCTCAGTGTGCTGCCCTCTATATACCCAAGCATGAGCAACTTTAAAGAGTGACTGTTTTAGTCACCATAAATTCATGTAGTTGACTACCGGGTAATCACTCTGTTGATCCATAAATTATCCTTGAAAAATATCTTGGGTTTACTTATACTACAATCTCATGATCACTTATCAAATTTATCAGTAGCCTTAAACGGACTACATGTATCTAATAAATACTGTTTTTCCATTACACAATGCTGCCAAATCCTTTGCCAACCTTTCCATATTACAAAGAGTTACAATTGATCCAAATCAATCGCAAGTCCTCCAATCAATCGCAAGTTTGCAGTCTCCTATCTCTTATGTACATAGTTGCGAATGACATCAATCGCAAATAAATTGAGATTGATATCAACTCTTTGTAAGACGGGGCCCACTGGTGATTACATTTCACGAGATCGTAACACAATCAAACTGCATAGTTCATAATAATCATGAGGAGTTTGTTGCTCCATTGCTGTTTGAACCTTGATGGCTGCTACTGCCTGACGGCGATGCTGAAGATGAGGAGGACGATGACGGGTGGTTTTTTCCCAGTTCAGACGTTCCCTGTTCTCGAAGGACCTGCAGTTGTTTGCGCATGCTCTCCAAGAACAAGTCCATGGTGAGAAACGAGCGCTGCCTCAAAGCATCATCAGCCTGTGGAAGAACAAAACAGGTATCCATAGGCTTAATGGTATTATGTTACTTTGCCTCTGATTCTAAACAAAACCCTAAATTTAGCTCATGCTGCAATCATAATTATAAACTTTTAGGTCAGAAATGAATCCCATGACTTTTACAAGACAATTGTAGGTTTGATTATCAAGATATTTATGATTGGATTTCGAAATTTCAACAGTTGTTATTACACTACAGTCTATTGGGGAAAATGAGTATGGTCAATCAGTCACTCTAAGATTTTTAATTTGTGAAGCACTTCCTAATCATTTTGAAGCGCAAATTTTTGTTGGCTTCAATATTACACGATATCACAGACGCTGATAACATGTAGGGCCATGCATCTCATATTGGTAAAACTGGTAACATTGCTATTTGTTCTACAACCAAATCATCCACTATCCACATGGTCTTCTAATCATTTTGTCTATTTCTCATTTGGTATAATGACCATTCAGGCTAATAGTTATTAGGTCCAATTTCTACTTGGTCTAATCTCCAATAAGTCTACAACCAGTTTGGTATTTTGCTCATTTAGTCTAATTTTCAATTTGTCTAATTCCAGGTCAGTCTAATTCCCAGTCTGTCTAATACCAATATTGCCTGCTATCCAAATGGCCTTATGATCACTTAATCCCAAATGATTATCAGACATTTATAGATAGTAGATGCAAGGGGCTTAGACAAACTGGGAATTGGACTAACTGGTATTATACTGAATGAAGAATATTCCAAATGGGTAGTAGACTTATTGGAGATGAGACCTGATGGCTTTTAGCCTAACTGGTCATAGGACCAAATGAATATTAGACCATGTGGGTAGTAGACGGACTAGACGCAGCCCATATGGGAATAGATGGCTTACTTCGAATCATTGGGCAATTTACAGTTTCATATGCCACACTTTTAACTAGTATCCGTGTGCCACATTGTTTTTATCATGGAGTAGATATACTATAGGTTTCAAGATTGTCAAGAATATTTAACTGTTTCCAGTGCAAGATTAAATTATACCAGTGTTAAAGGGTTGTCATGGAGCTAATCTAGATACAAAATGGGTATTTTTGCTGAGCCATTGTGTTGCAAAAAGCAACACAATACTGGTCTTTACCTTTAAGTAAATGTAGGTTTTAAGAAAAGCAGAAAAATCTTTAAACAAACCTTTTGTTGATCCCTGCAGTATTGGATGGAATCTTCTCTTGTTTGCTCTACCACTCTCTTGATGGCTTCTTGGTGATGACCTCTCTCCTCCTCTAAAGATTTCTGAAGTGCTTCCTGAGAAACAAAAACAAACAGGAAAACTTAATTGTCAAACATCCAAGGAAAGAACTGGGATCTTGCAGGGTAAAGAGAGTCTTAATTTGCAAGCACTTTGCATACAAGATTGGAGAAGGCGTATCGTACAACTTGATGAATGACAAAAAACAGTCATTCAGTCAGTCATTCAGACCATTAATGTTACCAATCAATTGATTGTACTCATCCATCTTTCACTGATAAATCAATAAACCATGAAACCATTAAGTATCAAACATTGACATATCTCTATTGATTGATTAATCTCTCAGTCCACCTCTCAAATATCATCAATAAATCTATCAACCATTCTGTCTACCAAACCATCTACCGGTATTCATCTTTCCACCCACCATTTATCCATCCCACCTCTATTTCTTCATCCTTCTCTCACTCTATCCATCCTATCTGTGCATCTGGTCTTCAATCTCTACCATCAGCAATCTGTTAATCAGCTATCCATCACTGAAATCAACCCTTTCAGGACAGGATTCATTTTTAGGGCTCAAATGATCACATATTGTCCTTCAAAGTGGCAGTTATTTTAATTTTCTTTCATAGCTAGATTGGTAAAATAAAATGTAAGGTGTCTGAAAACAGACATGGGCAGGAATGTTGTCAAAAATTTGAACAAATTCCTGATTTTGATAAAAAACAATGATTTTGAATTTATCAATGGGTTGCCAATTTAACAATTCTAAAGCTATTTTTCCTTTAGAAAATTCTTTACATCAAACACAAGATAGTCATGAAACAAAAACAGGAGCAGTATGCGCAGAAATTTTTGCACTTTCTACTCATGCATCTGGCATATTTTTTAGGGCACTCAATCAAAAGTTATTGTACCAGAGCACAAAATGCGGATCGATTGTTGTGAAAGGCTTGCCCTATCAGGCAGGAATGTTGTCAAAAATTTGTACAAATTCATGATTTTGATAAAAAACAATGATTTTGAATTTATCAATGGGTTGCCAATTTAACAATTTTAAAGCTTATTTTCCTTTTAAAAATTCTTTACATCAAACACAAGATAGTCATGAAACAAAAACGGGAGCAGTACCGTATGTGCAAAAAATGTGCACTTTCTACTCATGCATCTGGCATATTCTGTAGGACTCTAAATAAAAAGTTATTGTACCAGAGCATGAAATGTGGATTGATTGTTGCAAAGACACTTACCCTGCTTTTCAGCCTCTCCTCTGTCAAAGCCTTTTCTATCGTCTCTCTCTGCTTCCTCTGTTGCTCTTCATTCCTTTGCCTAACTTCCTCCAGCTTATCGTCTATCATCCCTGAGTATTTAGTTGTTTCTACTTCCAAAGCAGCTTGCATGGCTGTTTGACTCTCTGCCTGGGCATCCTGAAAGATACATCAAACAGAAATGTCTTTTACTTTTGTTTTTGGAAAGGACAGAAAAGAAGAAAAAAATGTATCATAAATTTCAGTATCATCCCTGAGTATGAAAGGATTTCTTCTCTCAATACTGTATTCTTTAATCCCCAAAGTTGTAGTTCACTGACAAAAGTTGTATTCCTAAAAATAAACACGGACTGTTATGCGGATCAATGCCTTAAAGTTCCTAAATACAGGAAGATTTTTTTTATGGATCATTGGTTGAATATGTATTTTGTCATGGCTGTCATGTTTGATATACCAATGAACTCCCCCAAATCGCCAATGTGAGATGCTTGTAGGATACTTTACAGGACAGAATGGGCATTTTGCCATTGAAAATGGCACATACACACACACACACACACACACACACACACACAATTTTTTTTTTTTTTTGAAAATCATATTTTATTGAGGAAAATCGTACTGTGGCATATTTGCTTCAAAAAATCGTACAAAGTACGACTAAATTGTACTGCTTGGCATTTCTCTGTATTGATATGTATGTAGTGCCTGGCTTTGAAATGATGACCTAGATAGCCTAGACTAATATTACCATTACAATTACAAATGAGTATTAAAGTATTTTGTGTCCCTTGAGAAAGAAATGTCCATTTTACAACTTGTCAAGAAAGGCCACCTCTCTAAAGTGGCCACAGGTTTGACTTTAAATGAAAGATGAGTTCATTACCTTTAATAATTTATTAACTTCAGCTCTACTCCTTTCTTGTTCTTCTCGTAAGCATTCAGCTATATGTGTTCTTTGTGTTTCTACTTGAGCTTTGAGTGCTTCCTCACTTCTTCTTTCTGATTTACTCCTCTCCTCCTCCAGAGCAGAAGCAAACCTCTGATGCTATAAACAATTGAATTAAAAAAATGAATGTTAAAGGGATACTAAACTGAGGAACTTTCTGCCCTACCATACTTTTTAATGCACAGCGCCATCTCTCCTCTTCAAGAGTCGTCGCAAACATCTGATGCCATAAACAAATAAAATATCAAATTGAATGTTAAGGCGATACTGAACTGATGAACTTTTTGCCCTAGCAGACGGTTTATTGCATAGCGCCATCATATGGTAAACTTGGCAACAGTGCGTAAACCAATACCTAATTTCCATTTTGCGGATAGAGGGCTCGATGCAAGCATTAACAGTGCAGCTAGGGAAGCAGGGAGTTATGGGACCATACTGCTACAGCTAACCCGAGATGGCCCTAGAAGGGGTTCTGAGGTACTGCTTCTAGTACGGTACAGATTTACATGGGTTGTTGAGAATGCAAAATGTGAAAACATTATTTCACGCATTTTTGCAAAATTAAAATTAAATTAAATTAAATAAGTTAAATAAATTAATAAATAAATTAAATTAATGAATAAATACGGTACAGGGCTTGCTAAAAAGCATGTCACAAGACAAACCCGAGAAATGCATGTAATTCAAAGTAAATTTTAAGGCTTCTTCAGATACGCTGCAAAAATGCTGCCATATGTTTTTTACATGTAAAATGAATTGCTTCTGCGCGCAAGAAAGGACTTGCGCATATTATCTAAGCTTCGTGTTATAAGATGGAGAAATGTGACTCCTGATACATTTTACATCATCATATAAAATATTGTTTAAACACTGGTTTTGCCGTGTCATATCTGAAGGAGCCTTTGATGTGATAATAATCTTTGAACTCTCCCTATGCTGGCACACATAAGTAGATACACAGCTTCTGGTATAACTGACCTGTTCTTGTAATAATTCTTGGCATTTCTCCATCTCTTTGCTGACGGCCATCTGAAGCTGCTTTTCACTCAATTCTTGTTGTTCAGCAACAGCACATTTACATAATTCCTGAAGACAAATATTGTACAGTAATTAACGGTGTATAAACCGCATCTTTTTGCCGCCGAAAAAATTCAAAGTCGGGGGGTGCGGTTTATACACGGTACACCAAAAAAAGAAAAAAGTTTCGATTTATGGCGCTATGCCTGGCAATGTCTCCCAGCTCAGTAATCGGTGTGTTGACTCACCACTTGGAAACTAAAACAACACTCAAGTTTGTCTATCATCTTGATTTGAAATTAATCTTTCTGATAGATCTCAATATGAAGTTTATAATAATAATTCTTCCAATTTTCTTCTATTACATGGTGTACCACAAGGTCCTATCCTAGGTCCTCTACTCTTTTTTTAATTTACATTAATGATCTTACACATTCAGCTGCACCTCGCAGTTAAATGAAAGGCCTTCACGCCTGGGTTTTTTAACACAGACCCGGCAAAAAAAGTCGCAAAGGGTAAAAAGTAGGGGTGCGGTTTATACACGAGGGCGGTTTATACAACGTTAATTACAGTATATAGCTTTACAATGCATGTAGGGTGGATGGTTTTCTTTCCCATAAGATAAATTACCCCCCCCCCCCCAAAAAAAAAAAAAA
>BEXV01001283.1:51029-65000 GCA_003118195.1 Hemicentrotus pulcherrimus
AGAATATGAAGGCATTTGAAGAGCCATGCTTTTCAGGGAACATGTCTTATCTGATGTTCTTCCACACTTGCATAATAAGAATGATAACGCTCACAAATTATTTTCACCTCTTCCCAGAACTCAACCTTCTCTTTAATACAGAGATGATCCGATTCCAGTAGGCAGTTGGTTAAATGTCTGATAGTATTCATCTTAATTGAGTTTGTCTGTGATGAATTGTGCATACTGACTCCTTGCTATATTTTGATGTGTGTATTTCTATGACAACTTGAGCTTCATTGTGTCATGTATTTCTTATGTTTCAAAGTGTTTTTTGTTGTTGCATTTTTTTAAGTGTTTCTTTCATGATGTTTTGCTGTCAATTGGTCTGGTCATTTATTGAAAGCCAGAAGTGTGTCAACATATACATTTACTTGTAAAGCCCTTCTGCTTCTCTTCAGACAATATATGTGTCTCAGTATAAACCCTTAATCTTTCCTTTCTCCCTCTCTTCTTATTTTCTCTCTTTCTTCGCCTGACACATTTTGTTTATTACGTGTAGATTGCGAGTGAGTAATTTCTGGAGTCATGAGACCCGTCTACCCAAGGAGACTCTTGAGCGACTCGTCTCCATGCTGGGATGTATGTACTCCCTCGCTACTGAGAATCGTTACCTTGGTTATGCCACCAACCTGCTTCTAGAGATGACCTCCAAGAGCCCTGATTTCAAGAGAGAAATCTTTGAACATCCGTTATCAGCTTGCAAATTTGAGGTATGGAACAATCTGTTTGGTCCTTCATCCTTTATTTGCATGATACACTTCAAACATTTATGAGTTTTAGACGTTTTCCTATTAAATTTAGGCATAAGAATTTGTTAATCATCCATCAATGCCATTGTTTCTTGTACTATAACCTTGTTTGACGAGCAATTATCGAGAAATGATGCAACTATAAAAGGCATTTTTTCCATCTGTTTTTTTTCATTTATGATGGTTATTATTATAGTCCAGGGAGATTTTAAGTTCACATTAAAATGCATACACTGATGGGTACAATAGTTTGTATACTTGGAAAAAGATAGTTTGATTGTGATTTGATCATTAAAATTATATACTAGAATGAAACCCATAGCAGAACATTTACTGCACTCCCAAATACCTGTCAGTACTTAAATTTACAATTCCGATAGCATTTATGAAATTGATGCTAGCTAAATTGATGTTGTATCTTCAACCTGCAGGAGGTGCAGATTGACCACTCCTGGCGCCAGCGTCACGCAGCAATATCCACCCCCAAGTTTGTAGAGACCCAAGTGGGTCAGTCCCAGGGGAGTATTAGGGGATCCCCCTCATCACAGAGTATGACATCATCAGGAATGAGCATGGCAGGAGGAGGAGGAGGACAGCTGAGGGTCACACAGGCTACTCAAAACTTCACTGCCACTCAAGATAATGGTGAGTGATGGTCATGATTGGGGATGAGGCGATGACGGGATGTTGATGGAAGTGGTACATGTAGGTAGGGAGTCTTGATAATGATTCTCTAAATCAATAGTTTTTAAGATAATGACAATGATGATGGTGATGAGGACAATAACGATGGTATTCGTGATGATCATGATTGATTTGATGTCAATGATGATAATGATTATAATGATTATTGGTAATGCTTTTTGCAATGGTATTTAGAATGATGTGACGATGATTATGAAGTTGAAAGTAATGATGATTTTGATGAGTTTGATAATAATGTTTGTGATTTGATGGTGATGATGACAATGGTGGTGGTGGTGGTGGTGATGATGATGATGATGATAATGATGATGATGATGATGATGATGATAATTGTGCTGGTGAGGATAATGATGAAAAGCAATGAGGCAATGAGCAATGGGTCGGTCACAAAGAGCAATTACAACATCTTTTTTTTAATATCTGATGATGATCAATTAAGATGTTTGTGATTTGATGGTGATGATGACAACGAAGGTGGTAATGGAGATGTGATGATGATGATGATGATAATTAGGATGATGATGATGAAAGCAATGATGACGATGATCAATAAAGATGTTTGTGATTCGATGATGATGATGATGAAATTAATGATAATCCATCCAAGACTCCCATCTTGATGTTCAGGGCCAAATTTACCGAACCGTAACACCTCGGGCCTAGAACAGATGATGCTAATGTTAAAGACATTTCTATTCCTTAATTTGATATATTTATAATCCCTATTTTGTCTAAAAAAAAGCTGCTTCCAGTCACAAGAATGGCTACAACTGGTTGACTGGTAGCCAGGATACGTTTGCTGATTATTCATCATCTTCATCAGCGAGTGAATCCTCTCTGCTCTTTACCATGGGGTCTCTACCAAAGAGAACTGCCCTGGGCTCCAGGGGCATCAAGCAGGAGGCTGGAGCAGGTGGAAGCAGAGACAAGGAGGCCAGAAAAGGTTAGCCAAATTGGTTTCAATCGTTTGCCTGCATTGACTTGAAAACTTAGCTTATGAAGGTCAAGAAAGATGGCTTGGATTTTCTTAGTACTAAGAGAAATATCATACATGTTTCCCCAAACCTTGTGACTATTAGGTTGTCGGCCTTGTTATGCAAATGTTTGCATGAATCTTGAAAAGAATATAAAATGAAGATGACCACTTAGCCATAAAATGTTAAAATCTGGAAATTGAGAGTAAGCATGAATGCCGGTGTATATAGGCAAAGATAGGAAAAGCCTGAAATTCCACTTCAACCCATGGGATACACATTGATTGTGGTATAACATCAATTGGCCATGTATTCTAGTCCAAGATATCTCAGTATTCAAAGGTTTAAACTGTTAGTATATGTGTAGGTGAAACAGTTGAACCTTCTGGAATGTGCTTCCTTTTAAAATATGTATTAGAGGAACCTGTACATAAAGACCACATCTCTTGTCTCCCTTGAGTGGTCTTTAAGGACAGGTTTCTGCTGTATTTAATTAAGATTGTATATACCTTGGAAACATATCTTGGAAGTAGAAATTCAAAGTTGGAAACTTACTTGCCTCTCATTGACATTAGAATGAAGAATTCACATTGGGCCATATATTTAGCGGCACTGTAGTGTACAGCAGTTGACAAACATGGACAAGCGAAGGACTCTTCTGGGTCAAATTGATCCTTTCTTGATAACCAACATTTCAACAAATTGGATTTAAAGCTATTAAGTGACGTGGTCCCCACAACTATGATGGCTACTTCTTGGAATCAATAGGATCAAGTGCATTTTTATAGTTTGAATGAGAACATTTCTATTATAATCGTCTTTGCAACAGTTCTTCCCTCTTGAAATTATGTCTTGTGTTTTCTGTTTTGTTTTTCCTTTCACCAGCACCCTCAGAAGGGGAGAAGGAAGTTCAGCGACTCAAGAGACGATTCATGAAGGACCAATCCTCTCAGAGTGCATTCTTTGCTAAACGGGCAACAAGGCAAAAACAACTCAGAGAGGTAGAATTTCTTCTTTTCTCTTTGTATTTATTTGTATTGTTTGTCAATTCATTTTATCGTATTTCATACTTTATTTTTCGAAATCATATTTTCACATCTCTCGATTCCTATGTCTCAATCATCTCTTTTTCATTACAAACACCAAACTTATAATTCATGAATAAACATTTTTATACCTTAAACATCATTAATCACACTTTAAGGACTTTCACAATTGTGAGTTGGTAAATGTTCTTTGTCAAACCTCCACATGATTTATGCTTTCATACAAAGAAATTTATCTTACTTTTTTTTTTTGTCAGTTGTTAATTAAAAAACAAATTAGCAATTCAACAAAAACAAACCATCAGTCGTCATATGTCCATTTTGTGTGACTTTGCAATTTGTATATCATGAACTTTCTTTCCAGGAGGTGCAGAAGAGCCAGAGAGAGCGTAGGTTTGCGCAGGTGACAATGTACCGTCAATACAGGACGGGGGATCTTCCAGACATCCAAATTAAACACTCAGACATCATAGCACCACTACAGGCTTTAGCACTGGTGAGGATTTGGTTTGGTGTAAAGTGTTTGGTGCTTGTTGGGAGATTTACAGGACGCATGCATTAAAACACTTACTGTATTGTAGCATAATCGATTAGGAGGGACCTGAAAGGTAGTGGTTGATTGCTATTTTACAATTGATTCTAAAGTCAAATCAATTTGCTTTGGCTTACATAGCCTAGGTATATAAATGATTGACTTTTAAAATATAGGAATAGAAGCTTCACAGCTGTGCTATCAACATTGTTTGATATTTACAGATGAAAAGTTTGGAGGAAGACTCCAGGCATGAGCAGTAATAAGTGCTTGGGTATTTAGTAGAATTAAAAATATTTATTTTACTTTGGCCATGAAGGAAACCTCTTTATTGTGCAATTTATATCATGAGCTTTACAAGTTAAAAGAATGAAACTGTTAGAAATATTGTTGGTGAGGGCGTAAAGAAAAATTCATTTTTCATTATTTCGCAAAACTGCTATTAATTTTTAAACAAAATAAATTCTTTTGTTTGTTTTAGAGAGATTCCACACTGTCTCGACTGCTGTTCTGCGCCCTCTTTAGGGGTATCTTGGCCAGGATAGGAGACATGTGCACAGATGAAGAAACAGAGCTTCATGTGAAAGGCATTGAAAGGCATCTCAACCAGATGCTAACCGATTCAAACCAGTTTGATCCAGCTTTCATCAGCTGTATGTTGGTAAGGGATGTTCAGGGCCATATTAAAGATAGTAATTAACAAATGTTATTATTGCGGATGCTGATTAAATGATAGCCAGGGTTTAAAAATAGAGATACAGGCTAAAATGGTCAAAAGACTTCAGACATTTCCTGAATACTTTACTCTATTAATTACCTAAGCCCTATTGCATAAAACTTTGGATGGAATCATTGATTTGATTGGCTGTTGAGCCCTGTTACCATGGTAGTTGCCATTGATGGCAAAGTTACCATCAATGGTAAGTTTTATGCAACAGGCCCTGTTCTTTTTAAAAGAGGCAAAAAACATAGTGATGACATTTCTGGAGTTGTTGTGGTTTAGTGGTAATACGTCAGCTGACTGTGGATCCCAATAGCACTAATGTCCTCTGTGCCAGGTAAATGGGTACCTGATAGTTATCCCTTGAAATGCTAGAGTGTCATAATGGCAGCTATGCTAAAGACAGGTAATGATTGTGGAGTGCCAAGAATGTCCAATCTGACAGTCTTGAGCGCTTCACTTCTTTGGAACCAACTATTTTTATCGTAATTTTCAATCCATGAAAACAGAAACATTAATGCAATATCAGGGCTAGATGCTGCTTGTAAGTATCGGCTTGCATGGCGATATAAATATACAGAAGCTTGCGGTTGCACCATGTGAGAGAGAGGGAGGATTGAGGAGTCCTGAACAGGACTCTTGGTAATCTTTCTTGAGGGTGTGTAGTCCTGAAAAGGACTGTTGGTGTAGTCTTGAAAAAGACTGTTGGTTATGTTTCTAAGCTTATAGTTCTAAGGGGAACTATAGCGCTTGGAGAGGATGGGTGGCAGGAGTGGCTCTACGTTTCTAACAGGTTGACTATCCGTCGTCAGGAGTGGAGAATAGCTGGCTAGCGTGAGCTTAAGTCACCGGGGTACGGACGTGGGGGAAATATACATGTACATGACCGTGTGGGCTTTATTTCTATTTCAATTCTTTCTTATATTTTTAAATTTTACATAAACTGGGTTTTAAATAACTTTGTAAATACAAAACTTCACAATGCATTTTGCTGTCAATGCATAAAAACAAAAAGAGGTATTATTAATCCTGACTTGTGTATGTAGTTCATTGAAACTCATGGGAAATTGTAGGAATTTAGTGTACAAAACGTGGTAAAAGTGCATTTTCCCATGTTCATGCTGTATCATTTATTTTAATTTTTTTCTTTAAGATGTAGTTACCATCTATTCCAACTGATGAATGGTTCAGATAACACCATCATTTGTGATAGGATTTGTTGATCATTGCACCTGAAGGGTTTATCAACATGTAGTATGTTTTACAGCGGGTTGAAAGATTTGAGTCAATATATGGCATAGTAAAATTACTCATTTGGATTTCCCTTTATCGTTCCACAGGAGATTGGTTTCTACCACAGTGAGCAATTGACCCTTGACCCTGCAGCTATCAGCCAATCATGTCTGACCAGTCGTCAGCTTCTCATCGGTAAGACCATCATACAGTATATCACGACTTAAGCTGAAAGTCGCCCCTTAAAAATTTAGCTTTTTATAAATATTCTGATAACAGCTTTAGTAAACAAAAGCAATCACTTCATAACAATGAGCCAACATGTATTACTCTGTATGTTCCCGTGCGTACATCTGTGTGCTGCACTCTATATACCCACGCATGAACAACTTTAACAATTAAATTATTCATACCTTTACCAAGTTGTGTAATTTTTTAAGTATGTAAAAATTTGATTTGTCCTGATATCCGTTTCTTAAGAAAAGCTAACATCTGAAAGGCCCTTATTTAACCAGTCCACCTTTCATTTTTGAGTTACTAAAAACACCAAAAACATCAAATTTTCAAGGGGTATGAATAATTAGTCGTTAAATATACATTAAAACAATTACAATATCTTATAACACAGAGCTTAGTGAACAAGAGTAGGACCTTTGTTGTGTACAGCTGCCATTCATTTACACGTTTAAAAAGTATTGTGGTTTAGAATAGCTCTGTTAGAATTCTCTTTAAATGTTGTTATTTCGAATTATAAAAGAGAATCTTGATCAGTCTCAATACATGTGGCTTGATGGCTCAGTGGTAGAGCAGTGGTCTTGTAACCAGAAGGTCCGGGTTCAAAACCAGGTCAACGTGCTAGTGCTCTTTGATAAGGCATTAATCCTCATTACCAAGTCCCCCGGAGAGGACTGAAAGCTGTTCATCCCCTGGTTGGTTACTTAAAAGCATACACATGGTTTCTTAGCAATCAGGTAAAACAAACAAGCATGTAGAAGTATTGAAATGGGAACCTGGACTCTGAATGAAAGAACTATGTTATTTTTTTTCTCTATTGACCTCTTCAGAGGTACTTTATTATTCCATTTCAAAATACATATAGACTATTTAAAAAACAAGTAAAATGAAACACATGAAACTATGTCATTGCTTGAAGGTATTCGTGTGTTGGAGGAGGTGTTGATTAAGAAGAGCGGGGAAGATGAGAGAAGTAGGAAGAGAGCAAGGACTTCAAGACCAGAGTCAAGCCAGGAGATGAGCACATGGATTGAACTAGCTAGGTATGTTCATATGATCATCTATCATTGTATTAAAGGTATAGACCAGTTTTGGAAACGCCCCCCCCCCCTTCTCAAAAAATGAAGTGGAAGCTCTTATGACCAATCATGTGAAAGAATATGTTTTTATTAATATGTGATGATACAAATTTTGCGGGGAAAACTGCCTTCTAATTGAACTATTTGGTAAATTATCTCTATCCGGACTGGATAGATATCGCGTAGTCCCATATACATCTTTCTGTGTACAGTGCTTGTAACTGTACCAAGACTGGGCCAAATTTCTTATCATTTTGATGATTCCAGAACCTTGCAGTACACACCGATACTTATATGCTAGAAGATCAACCTTTTCTGATCGATTCCCCAATGTTTCTTTCACAATGAAATCGCATGCCAGAACTGGTCGATACTTTTGAGCATATCACATTCTGATATAACATCAATATTTGCTACTTCTACTTCTATGGTGATACTCATCAACGCCTGTTCAGCATCTAGATGAGAGTTGATATATAGCTCTATGCGGTACAGTTTCTGAAAAGGGAACTAAATTGTTTCAAGAGCCACCTTGAACTGCTCCAAAGAAGGCAGTTCAACAAGGTTTGAGGTAGCTCGTCCGAGTCCTTAAGTGTCCTGGGGAAAAAACTAAATTTGTAAGTGTCCATTGAAGAGCCTAGTCTCATATATCATTGTTGTTGACTCCTCCTTGTAGTTCGCTCCCTCGGTTTGATGTAATCTGGTATTGGTATCGCAATACCAAAAGGATTTTGAAATGACTACCCTAGGTTTGAGCTCTGGTAGCCCATCACCACTCTCTATAAACCATAAGCAGTAAGGATACCAGGATGAAGAGGATTCATGGAAGCTTGTTGCCTATGATATCTGGATATTTGAAATCATCAAATGATGTTGTTTGGCAGGCCAGTTCTAAATTTAGGGGCGAGAGGTGTTTTTAGCGTAGATTGAGAGTTGGAGTGCTTGTTTGTCTTTAGATTATTTTTCGACTCTCCACATCTACAGGAGTATGGAATACTAGAAAGTTACATTTGATTTAAGGGAGAATGTAGTTTTTCAATTTTTGTTGCTGTGATGGAGATATGCCTGTTTATTTGATCGCAGCAATGAATGAACTTCTTTTTAATCATATTTGAAAACTGGCAATTCAGTACATACATGTACATGTATCACACAACCCTTTCTGAGTTGTCTCATTATTGCAATCAGTGAGAAATATGCTCCTTACCTACATATTCTGACCAGAAGTGCTCAATTTTTGTAAATATTTGTTTACAGGTTGTACAAAGCCATGGGGGAGTTTGATGTTTTACGAGGTATATTTGGCGCTCTCATCAAGACAAAGGATGTGACGCAGGAAGCTATCCAAGCGGAGTCAAGAGGAGACTATGAGTCAGCTCTCGAACTCTACTCAAAGGTAAAAGGTCACTCAGTTTTTTCATTTTTCATTTGCAATACAGAACTTAAAATATGCAATGCACAAACTGAATTTCAATCTAATTAAATAAATGTACTGTAGAAATAAACGGATGTCGTTTCAGTTTACGGTAGGTCTTTATATGTCTCTAATATTGAGGGTGCAAGGAAGGAGTCCCTGACGACTAGGCAAGTTACGATAGTACTACACACAAGACCAAAATCCTGATGAGACTATAAAAAATACAATGTAATTAGCATTAATTGTTCAAATATATACAAAATTATAGCTTACCCAAGATATACATGTAATGATAAAGGAAAATACATTCAAGCACTCAGAACAACATCGATGTGCCTTTCAATCTTTCTAAAAACATGCGTTGGTCACGGCCAAGCTCAAGTTCAAAGTGAAGTTTGTCTTGCTCGATGAGCGTGGAAAAACATCCCTACACCGTCATACATGCAGGTCCGAAGGTCCAAAGGGATCCGATCAATAATCTCTCAACTAAATAATAATACCACATTAGATCTTCAGAGACTACAGCACAACAAAATTACTGTAAAACAATACAATAGATATCCATAATATCTCACAAAAATACTGATATTAAAGGAGCTATACTTGCATTTGATATCAAGTTCAGCTAGCCATTATTTTTGTAGACTGTAGATGGGGAAAAGCAGACAGCAGAGAGGAAAAATGACATGTGATTTCAGGCCCGTGAATTTTTCCTCTCTGCTTCCTTCTAGATATAAAGCTATTGATATTAATTGAACTTTTGTATAAACTGTCTGTTTTTAGAAATTATGTTCATTAACATTTTTTTAATTGTTTTATGGTATTTAGGCAGTAGTAACATGACACGTTAAAATAATTGTAAACTAAATGTTCTGTAAAATTTTTATAATGTACATATCCAATTTGTGTAATACATGTGCAATTCAGTGGTAAAACTGCCATTCATGGAAGATGCAATAACCATTTATCTATCTATCTATCTTGTATACAGGCAATATCATCCGACTGGGGCCAAGATGGTGTTGCTCGGGAGGAGGAAGATTTCTGGGACGAGGCTCGTCTTCAGGTCAGCTTCTCATATTTGTACCATTGGACATTCAAACAAGATAATAATAGTAATAATAATAATAATAATAATAATAATAATAATAATAATAGCCTAATAGTCCACTCCAAATTTTATTAAACCGAAACGGAAATTCTTTTTGCCCAATTGATCGTCAGCCCGGCAGCCACTGAACAGCGTCAGATCGACGTTGCTCTATCCCTTATTGTTGAACGCCAAACAAGGTACATGTAGCAACAACTCCCATCTGTTAACGTCTTTTGGTTGAATATTGAATATATGTGGAGACGAAAGCTTTATTTTGAGGAAGAAGTATTTGAAAATTATTTTAGAATGTTATCATGTTAATTACGCATGTTCTTTCATAAATATTAGTCAGATGCTGTTTATGTATGTAGAGATAGTTTTGTGGATTGTTTATGTTCATAACCAGAGCCCCAGATTATCATTAATTTCAAGCAAATGTTTCGGTTTTATTTGACTGGATTTGATCATTCATTACCCAAAATATATTTACAATACCGCAACCAGGTCATTTGATCAATTTCTATTTGTAGTGCTGCAACCAGCTGACCAAGTGGGATGACATGGAAAACTTCTCAACTGATCAGATTGAAGGAAAAGGATCAAATGATTTGACTCAGATATGGAACGATGACTACCAACAGGTACATCAAACGGTGTATTTTGGCCATGAACTAGTAGAAAAAAAACTTTATAAGATGCAAGTGTAGTATTCAGTATAGTACATGATATCTTCTTGATGGTTCTTTAAATGAGATCTTTTGAAGTACTATATGTTAATTTCATCTAATTGAATGTTTCAAGTGTGTGTTTTTGTAGAGTTCAGAAGGTCCATAACATGTTATGCTAAAGTCATTTTTATTGTATCAGTTTTTACCTTTATCATTTTAAAAAACTTAACCAAATAAAATAATTGACTAGTTGTGTTTTTGTGGGGTTTTTTTTTTTCTTTCTTTTTGTTTCGAAGGGGTTTTAAAAGATGACATGTATCAGATTATTATTTTTGATTCAGAGGAGTGTTGCATACATATTTATTTAAATTACATGTTAACATTGATTACATTATTATTTCATGTTCTAAATGTTTTACATCATTTTTGTTTGCAGGAGATCTACCTGCCATACATGATGCGATCCAAACTCAAGCGCTTGATGGAAGGTTCAGGAGATGATAGTCTCCTGGGCTTCATTGACTCATCTGCCAAGGACCAAGAGAAAAGAGTCATTCTAGAGGTAAAATCTTCGTTATTCTTCTTCTTTAACAAGTCTAAATATAACATGTAAAAGTGTAAGCTTCTACCAACCTTAAAATTAAGTAGGCGAGTTTTCATCCACCCCTTGGACTTCTTAAGCCAAGTGTTTCTTTACACAGTTTCTTGTTGTCTACTGCTTTGAGATCACTGGAGCAAAGATAAATGATAGTGACGAGCCAGAGTCTTTATTCAGTGAAGGCTTAATCATTTTGATTCATTCTTTGCTCCCTCTATTTTCTGACTGCTCCCACACAGTATGCATGTACAGTTAACAAAAATTATTCATACCCCTTGTTTTTGTAACTCAAGAAAGAAAGATGGACTGGGTGAATTAAGGCCTTCGTTGAATACTTTAAGCTTTAAGATGTCACATTCTCAAAAAACATAAATCAAGACAAATCAACTTTTCAAAAACTTAGTAAGGGTATGAATAATTTAGTTGTTAAAGGAATCTACTTTTTTTTATTGTTTGGAATACAGAGATCAAGTTTAGAACAATCTGTAACATGTTTGAAACATTTTGATCCACCTAGTACAAGAGAAATGATACATGCAGTTAATACCAAGATGATTTATGTCATGAGAAATGAATATACTTGTATATCTTTCAAACTTCTCATAGGAATCGTACAAGTTTTGTGTTAGGGACTACCAACCCTTTCTAAAAATTCTGTTTTATGACCTGCAACTTTGGTAAACGTTTGCCATTTCACCCACAGAAAAACTCATGTGAATTGCAAAAACTAAATGTTGTAGTTCAATCAATTTATGGCATGAAACTGTCACGAACATGGATTACTTGTGAAGCTTGTAAAATGTCCATGCTTATTAAGTTTCTGGTTTTGCGATCCGTCAAGCTTTAATAGAAACAATGGTTTCATATGCGACTTACTTTTTGTTTTCTTTGCATGATTCGATCAGTCCCGATACACAGAAGAGTTGGCTGCCTTGTCCATCTTGAAAGAAGACTACAACAGAGCCAAATATTACTTGTCAAACTGCACAAGTTCCTTTTTACAGGTAGGGTTACACTAGGCTTGTAGACTTTCTATTATTTCAGTGTAAGTATGTTCTCATTTGGGTAAAAGGATGTAGTTACATTTGATCAAAGATGATGTACAATGTAGTTTTAGCAATGACTAATGATTGGCATGAAATCAATGCTGTTGTATTTTCAAAATGATGCCTCTATATTTGTGAAGAAGTTTTGTTTGTTTCTAACATTTCTGATGGTTTTCATTGTAGATTATTATTCCTTATCAGGCCAAACACATAGCAGTTTGTGATCTTTTTCTTAATTTTTCAAGAATATTAGATTTTTTGATTGATTGAATACAGAATTAAAATGTACCATTGGTTGGGGACTGAAAGAGATTAAGTGGCTTTTTTCATGCCTCATGTGGCATTTTTCTTGGTCCTTTTCCAAAAATTCCTGAAGACCTTTTTCTATTTTTAGGAGTGGTCTGGTCTTGGACCTTTGATGCTGACAAGTCGTCTGTCAAAACTCCAAGACATCCAGAAGCTCACTGAAGCTGAACAGTTCCTACAACTTGCCAACAAACCATGTAAGTTCTCTCAAGTTTGCTGTTAATCCTACCATTTAGTTGGGTGATGTTGCTGTCTACTGAACACTTAATTGTTTTGAATTAAAGTCTAAAATTGAAGCATTTCCAAACACCTTTTTGTTATGTATGAAACATAAAATTGTAACAAGATACATGTACCCAAAAGTTAGATAAATTAAGATAAAATGCATCAAATATTGGAATCCTCCATTGAAATTTAATGTTCATACATTTTGTTGTTGTCACCAATTGCTTGATTATCAAATACTCAAGGCACACATAACAGGACTAGCAGCATACACAAAAGTAGAAGATGGGTACCATAGTAAATGTTCATGTATTTATGTTTTGATTTGTAAATTTTATATTTTATACAGGGGCCCTGCTTATAAGCAACCTGATTAGTAAGAGTTTCCCTCCATTTATATGTTTATATTATTATTTTAATGCAATGTGCCAATATTGCATTATTTATTTTTCTGTTTTAAAGATGGAAAAATAAATTGAAATTGAATTATTATTTTTGATGCTGATAGTTTCTGAGGGTTTGAAGTCTTCTGCCACTAGACTTTTGTCGGACTGGTCCAGGAATCTACCAGACCCAAAGAGAGATCCCATCAGTGTGTGGGATGACGTCACTCAATACAGGTCAGGCCAGATGTATATTGAGAGTGTTATTGTGCACAAATGTGAAGTCGGTCGTTTTAGTATGATTTACAACAAATGATGTGAATGTGACATCTTATAGGTTTCTTTGAGATAACATGTGAGCATCCCGTCACCACAAATCATGTGGTAAACCTCAATAGTTTACAGCAGCATATGTGCTTTTGATCAAAGAATGATAATGTTTCAGTGAGTCGTCACCAAAGTCATTGTATTTACTTCACATCCAGCACCTTCATTGCATATTTTAACACTGCTTCCTTGAGTTTATTCCAGTCATTCACAATTAACAGGAGTGTGTACTTGTTAATTAATACCACAATGAACTTGACATTTTATAGGCTACTTTTACTCACCTGAATAAAGAGAAGCAATGAGATAACATGTGAACATCCAGTCACATGTGTATAACTTGACCTCTCTTTCTCTCTATTTCTCTCTCTGTCTCTTCCTGTCTATTTCTCTGTGCATTTCTCTGTCCACCTTACTCTGTCTGTTTTTCTATCTTTTTTATGCCTCCGCTACAAAGTAGCCGGAGGCATTATGTTTTCGGGTTGTCCGTCCGTCCGTACGTCCCGTACGTACGTACGTCCCGTACGTACGTACGTCCCGTACGTACGTCCCGTTCTCGTGATCGCGTTTTCTCAAGAACCGATTGATTGATT
>BEXV01001284.1:44607-68993 GCA_003118195.1 Hemicentrotus pulcherrimus
CCCCTCACAGGGAAAGGTTATGAGAAGGATCTTAAGTCTTTATTCCAACAAAAACCGATACAAATCCAAATCATTTTAAGGGGTATGAGGAGCCTCAAAATCAGAATCACAATGATCTTTCACTTTGAGTTTATTTGGCTTGGCTATATTATGAATAAGATCACAGGAGTAAATTAATGAATTTACCCCCAAAAGGAAAAATCCAGACAAGTACTGAAGTTATGTGACATGATGACCTAATTTTCCTCGTCTTCCTCCTCCCCTTCTTCCTCTTCTTCTGGGGAAGTATCCCCTGTAGTTTCTCCAAACAGTTCCTTCCCTCCTGCTTCACCAGTCAGAAAGTCTGGTGGCTTGATGTCCCGACCCTTCAGCCTCAGGGTCACAACATCCGAAGAGTCCTGGAGACCTAGGAGAATCATCTGCCCAGACATCACCACCTCGACGCAGGAGATCCGTAGGTCAGGGGTGAACATGGCTAGCTGCGTCGCGTGGTCAAGATCCCACAGCGTGATGTCACTGGCGACGATGACAGCACGCAAGCCGTTGTCAATCATGAAGATCTTGGTGCTAGTCGTGAACTCCAGTGCTTGTGTCGATGTCCGCAGCCTGCGCAAGGTGCTTCTGCCTCTCTGGATATCCCATACCTTCAGTTGGTGGCGTTCGTTACCAAACAGCACCCGCGAGGCATTGTCATTCATCCCAATGCAGCAGACGTTTGACTCTCGCTTCAGACGCTTCCGGACCTCGCCTTTGTGGAGGTTCCACACCGTCACGTAGCTGACCTTGTCATTATCGTCATAGTTGACATGGGCGAGGTACTTTCCTTCTGGCGAGAGAGCAGCAACGTAAAGCTGGAGCATGGAGCTTTCGTTCTCAACAGTCTGCATGTGCTGTTGTGTCTCTACGTTGAACACACAGAGGTGGTGACCAAAGTAGGAACACACCAGGACCTTCTCGTCTTGACTCATTAAGTAATGCTGAATGGCGTTCTCCTTTTCCTTTCTGAGATCTTCCAATCTCTTCCTCTCCTTCTCCAACTCCATCTCTTTCCTCTTCTGTCTCTCCTCCTGACTCTCTGATCTAAACAAGTCAGTAATGAAATCGGTGGAACTTTATTATAACAAGGAAATCTTGCCAGTCACACTTCTTTGCCTTCTTTTGTTAAAGGGCCCTAATAAAACAAAATATACTTCCTTGGTACCAAAGAGTTTGTTAAAGGAGGTTAAACTGTATTGTCTTCAATAAAAAAAGGGTAAGCCATCCCCTCCCTTGCAACCACTTGGTTTCCTGCAAGCCATGGGGAGACATGAACATTTGTTTACTCTTGTGATCTATCTAGTTTTGTTCTTTCTATACTTTCTAGACCACACAATCTATCTAACATGAATTAAACAAATCTTCACTTTGGTAATCTTCAATGAAATTTGGGTTAAGAAAACTGCTAGGGATGTGTTAGAAATTAATGTAACATTTGCACTTTTTCAATATTTGATGAAATACTTATTTTTATACTGTGACATGATCAATATCATCCTAAATATCTTGGAACCAATTAGAAGCATGTTTCTTAACTGATACCTAAAATGATATGTTTTTTATTACGTTAATAGTAAGCAATTCTTTATGAAAGATAATTTAAAAGCTAAGAGAATGCTAGATATTGCACTGATTAAAAAAAAAACAATATTAAATCCCCCTAAGTGTTGGGAGTCCCGAATTCATCAAAATTGTCACTTAAATGGTATCATAATGTGAAAGAGGATGTCATTCAGTTTAAGAAACAATATGCCAAGGTTCCCCCCCCCCTCCCTCAAATATTGATAAAAGAATACATAATTTGGGTTTTCTGTTGTACGCAGAAAGCCTAAATTTTGTATTCTTTCATCAAGATTCAACTTCAAAACATTTGTTTTAAAAATCCTTGCAGAAATGTGTCTTGTATGACATCCTCTTTCACATTATGATACGATTTAAGTGCAATTTTGCCATCAAATTTTTAGGGCTTCCAACACTCTAGTGGGGCCTTGACAAATACATATCAAAGCCACTTTGGAAGACAACATCAATCTTTTAAAACATTATTATCAATCTTTCAAAATGTTAATATCAAGCTTTTAAAACTTCATTATCAATCTTTTAAAACTTTATTATCAATCTTTCAAAACGTAAACATCAATCTTTTAAAACGTTATCATCAATCTTTTAAAACGTTATTATCAATCTTTCAAAACGTAAACATCAATCTTTTAAAACGTTATCATCAATCTTTTAAAACGTTATTATCAATCTTTCAAAACGTAAACATCAATCTTTTAAAACGTTATCATCAATCTTTTAAAACGTTATTATCAATCTTTCAAAACGTTAACATCAATCTTTTAAAACGTTATCATCAATCTGTTAAAACGTTATCATCAATCTTCTAAAACTTTATTATCAATCTTTTAAAACATTATTATTAATCTTTTAAAACGTTATTATCAATCTTTTAAAACGTTATTATCATACCTTCGTTCCCATGGCATCATATCAGCAGTGTTCTGTCTCTTGAGTCTAGAACGAAGTTCCTCCACCTCCTTCTTCACCTGGAGTCGATCCGTCTTGAATCCGGTCTTGATCCTAAACTTGATGTGACCCGACTCGAGGTTCCATGCGATGAAGTGATCCCTTGTCTCTGAAAGCCTGATTCATTTATTTAGAAAAAATGTCGAGATCATACATGAGTGAAACTTTCAGTCATATTTCCAGCGTAAATAAACAGACATTTTTTTCAGATTCTTTGTGATGTTTTAACCAATCTTTACTCAATAAAAGGATAAGGTAAGGATTCCTGGTAGATTTTTGTTTCAATTCGGCATATAAAAGACATATCCACTGCTTTAATATTTGAGGTCTGGCTCTCAAAGTATCTGATATCTCCAAATTATCAAATGTTACAAGCTACTGAAATTGTTGCATTTGTTTGGCTGAGAGCAAATTTGTTATAGAAATGTTATTGATAACAAGTTGTACGAAACAAGTCCCAGATGTCTGTAAAACAACACCCAGGGCAAAGCAAAGCATGAAGCAATTTAATTGGTGGCCTGTATTTGCAAGGGAGGCAGTTGTCTACAGCGGTCACTTTTATTCTTTTCCTTGCATTGGATGGCCTTAATTCTTTGATTGCTTTCTTCACCTCTCAGCACAGTCACTCGCTTGCCGGATTTGCAATTTTGTACAAAACAAAATGCCCTTAGTGACTGAAAGGTTGCTTTATGTAACACAATAATTAAGCAAAATAACCGATTTCTGATCTTTATAAGCTCCATGACAACTCTTGCAACACTGCTCTATATTAGTTTCGACTAGAAACAGTTAGTAGTTTATTGAACTAATATAAGTTTTTTGATTGAACTTATATAAATAAATGTACAATTTATAAACTGATTTCATGTTTTCCTGTATTTTACTATATATATATATGACATTATTGGTCTCCAGACTCTTGCCATGTTCGTTAATTTTTATAATAAAAAAAGAAGTTAAATTAATAAGCTCTAAGCCTTTGGTACATCTGTCTATGGTAAATACAATACCGCACAGGGAGATTACTTTTGTGCATATAAGATCTTTACAGTATAAGGAGTTTACAGAAAGGTTGAAATACAATTAAATACTTACCCTAGTAGCAGTTCCCCATCAAGAAGCCTGTATTCGTGGGCTGGAGACGGCACTATGAAGACTCCAGTCAGCTTCCTGATGTACTTCTTAGTCCCAAGATCATACATGAAAACAGTTTGAAACACCTGAGATAAATCAAAGATATAATAATGATTTTTTTAAAATTAATAATCATAATAATAATAACATAACAATAATAATTATCATAATGATAAATCTTGTTTTACTTCTGTCCTCCTAAGGGCCCTCCGATCAAGAGAGTCTGTTGACTCATCTACTATACTACAACTTGTTTCTAAATTCAAAGTTTAATTTTGTTTGACACTGTGGCATCGGTGGGATTTAAACTTCTACTTATGATAATGGTACAGTGACACACTACAGAGCCAACTAAAGAAAAGCCTTAACAACTTCTAAAAGTTACATGATTGGCAGAACACACTTAAGGTGCTAACTGTAAAAACGGATTACAAACAGAAATAAATGTACCTATGCATCGGTGTGGATTGAGGTTGTGAAAAATTGTACTCATTTTAATTATTTTATCAATCGTCAATGAAATTAATTATCAAGAACCCTTAACCGTCAAATTTTGAGACAATAAGACTGACCTGAGACGGTTTCTCACTCACGCTGGACATGCCTAAATCCGACAGAATAACGACCTGATGATTCCTGATCAAGACCACATCATGCGAGTCCACAAGTCCCCTCTCGATCCTCACCGCGTTCCCCGCGCACTTCCCCTTCACCACGTTCCACACGCTCAGCGGGCCATTCTTGACCGACTTGGCGACGACGTAGCGCGGGTTGTTGATCATGGGCACGAGACCGGTCACTCCGAGGGTCTTCTTGGACTTGGCGACGTCGTTGTCCCGCTCATTGACCTTCCGGCTGATGTTCCAGATGCGCAGGGATTTGCTCGTCTGCGATGCGGTCAGGAAGTACAGCAGGTCCATGCAGGCACCGAATTTGGACATCTGAACAGAAAAAAAAAATTACACGCAATAATATCTTCCTGTTGACAAAGGGGTCCCTCCATTACCATGACAACAAAATCAGCTAATAACAAAAACTGTCTGTCATTTGTTGCCGATGAAAAGTTTTGTGAAATGGGGCCCAGAACTTTTTTGTGGGGAAAATATCTTGTTGAATCATAGAGGGTCACCTTCACTACCCAGGGGGTCACTCTCATACCCAAATGCTACCTACCCGTGTCCATCAATATCTGAAATGGACCCTAATAGCGTATTGCACCTTTTCTGAAATTACCCTTTTTAAAGAAAACGTCGAAACCTGTGATCCTGAAAAGGTACCCTTTTTGGAGTTTTTGAGCTATCAGTGCTTGAAAAACACCCCTTTTTAAAGAAAACGTTGACGCTGGCGTAAAGCTAAAGAACACAATTTCGCCACTTTTTCTGGACAGGGGTGTGCAGCCCGTCATGTTAGAAGTGACCCCCCTGGGCTTCACTATTGGTAATTTTCATGCAAAACATGTGTAACATGTGTAACATGTTTTCCTGAGCATCCAAATCTGTGCAGAGTTTATCGCTACAGCTAATTATTCATGGTGCATCTTGATCTTTACCTGTGCATGCTTGGCAAGATGCTTGTGATCTTCTGTTTCTAGATTCCATGCGGCAAGCGTTGTTGTGTTTGTATGTGGATTAGGGCACACAGTGAGAGCATGGGACCCCAGACGGTTGACGTACAACTCATTCACGATGTCCGTAGTGCAGCCTGATTGTGGAGAGATGGAAGGAGAAAGTGTAAGGAAAAAAAAATCCAATGGGAATGGCAAAGTTGAGGAGACTTGGGGGGTGTTTCACAAAGTTCCTAAGTCGAGCTTAACTCTAAGTTGGACTTAAAAATTATGGAGAGCCATTTGTAGCCTTAAAATAAAATATTTCCAAAAGCAAAAATTGAAGTATTTTAGATTTTTCATAAATTCCACATCAAGAACATGAAATCTCCTTGATAATAGAAAATATGATAGTTTTGAATCAACATTTTATGCCTTTTAAAATAACTTCTCCAAAATAATTTCAATGATGCTAACGGCTTTCCATAAACTGGGCCCCCTCTTAAAAAGAGTTGTGGTTGATCAAAATCAATCCCAAGTCCTCTAATAAATTGCAACTTTGCAGTCTCCCATCTATTATGTTGCGATTTATATCAATCACAAATAAGGTGCGATTAATACCAAATCTTTGTAAGACAAGGCCCTGAGCTAGAGAAAGACACATCAGGTGTTGGACAGATTCATTTTTAAATGATAAGATTATCAATTTTATTGCAAATCAGAGTTTGTAGCAATTTCAGAAAAATCAAAATTACCTGATTTTTCCCTCATGGAGTAGCAAAAACATCCATTCAAAATGTCCTTGGTACAACTTACCCTCAAAAAAGAGCAGCAAAATAGAAGAAAATACTATTTTATGTTTATATGGCCTTTTTTGTACATTATTGAAGGTCAGCCATCCAGCTGTCGTTACATGTCTTAATTGATTTGAATAAAAAAAAATATGGATATTGTGTTTTGATAACTCTATGCCCTGGCTGTTGGAGGAAATAGATTTCTAAATTGTATACTTTTGCTTCCTTTTCCTATATATTTTTTTTGGGGGAGGGGGTTCTATAACTAACTACATACTAGGCTAGACTACCCCTTTAAAGCTTATCTGCACTAGTTTGGCAAGCAGGGATTAGACCTCCCTGCATGGTCACTGACAGGTTGTTTTCTCATCAAATCAGCTCTCAATTCACCTAAGAAAAAGGGGACCATGGGTGATCAACAGGTACCGCTTAGCCATTGATGGCTGTATAGGGGCGCAAGTACCTACAAGAAGTGCAGTCCTGGGGAGTGTTTCAAGAAGATCCTCCTAAGTCAAACTTAACTCTAAGATGGGCTTATAAACTATGGAGAGCCATTTATAGCTTATATTATATATTCAAAAGCGAAAATTCTAGTATTTTAGACTTTTTATAAATCCCACATCAAGAATATGAAATCTCCTTGATAATAGAAAATATGATCGTTTTGAATCAACATATTATGCCTTTTAAAATAACTTTTACAAAATATTTTCAAAGACGGTAATGGCTTTCCATAATTGTTTAGTTCAACTTAGAGATAAGTTCAACTTAAGATCTTTGTGAGACACCCCTCAGGTTTAAAACTAATTCCATCTCTTCCTTTACCTTGTATTGCCCTGAGGTAGGCTCCACTCTTGATATCAAAGAGCTCAAGTTGATGAATCTCAGAGACCTTCTGGAACATGTACCGACAAGCCACCACATAGTAATCCTTCGAAACACCTAGAGCAGTGATGGAGGCCGATTGTTTGGGTGGTGTTAGGTTGTGAATCTGCAAATAAAGAACAAACCATAAGAAAAATATTTAAATATTTGAATCCATAGAATATGTACCAACACGCCAACACATATAGTAATCCTTAGAAACACTGAGGGGTTTTTGTGGAACTGCAAATGATGAACCATATGATAAAGGTTCAAATGTTTTAAATCCATGCAAACATATTAATGAAAGCATTTAAATAAACAGCCAGGTATCCAATTGATACACCAATGGATGTGATGGAAGCCAGAGGTTCAGGGAGTGTTAGGTTGTGGACCTGCTAAGGAAAAATCACAAGGAATAACATGCCCCAAAATCACAACAAGAACATTTCACTTTTAAATTGGCTGCAAACCTAGAGCTATCCTGAACACAGAATATTTACCCCACAGGTTGGAACATGATTCTCAAGTGAAATCATGTATAAGATTAAGGCCTATCTTCTAAACATGTAAATTATAGTATAAGGGAAGAGCTTTTTGAGAGAGAGAGAAAGAGGTCACTAATAATGGTCCTTTATGGCCTACAAATCATTTATGTTTCTTATGGGAGAGATATTACTTCTGCAAGAGAGACATGATTAGACTATAATCCCAGAGGCATTACATACATGGCTAAAAAAATAAGTGGCTTACATATTTTCATAATTTGTAATTACTAGAAGAAAAGTTTTCTCTCACAGGAAAGATAGGCAAAATACATAGGCAAAAATAAAAATTTGGAATTTACAACAGTTGAATTTCCACCTACCTTGTTCCCTGTTTTGGCATTCACCACAAAAGCTGTATTACTGCTCCTGTATGCATACAGGACTCTCTCACCAAAGGGGCTGAAGGACACGCTCAAAGACTCGTCCTGGTGAATCCCTTGACCTCCGATATCGACCTCTACCAGAACCTGGACGTTCTCCCCTGACACATCCCAAGTACGCATGACATTTGACCCTGTGAATAGTGCCACCACGAGGTTATCGTTTTCGCCGGCCGTCGTGATGACAGGAGGGTCGATGTACTGGGTGATCTCCAAGAGGCAAATGCCATTGCTGAAGGAGTTGAACTTGATGCGGCTTGATTCCACAGTGACGGCTATTGAGTCATTCTTACATAGCCTTATTGATGAAATCTGTAGAATGAAAAAAAAACAGGTTTATGTCTGTAGCATGATTCAAAATTGTTGTTTGATGGCGAAAAATTTAGGTACTATAGCATAATTAAATGTTTCTCTTTTCCATGCAGATTTGGCATTAAGCTACTGGAAAAGAAAACAAGTTCTACAAAAAACTATTGGTAATCACTGAACAAGTATACTTCTCTCTTACATTTCTCAAAATGAATGCTATATTTCTATCACAATAATGAGGCACCTTGATAAGTCATTTAGATGACAAGATACAGCCACATCATAAACATCTCAACATATAACAGCCCAAGTTATCTAACAGTAGTCTTCCTGCAAAAGTGACCAACAACTGGATTAGATTCAAAGGAAATAGCCTGAAGCCTGAAAGGTCTCATCTCAATTTGTATATGACACAGATGTGCACTCTTCTAGCCGTCAACAAACTAATCTTATAGTAACCCTCAACCATTCCAGATGCAACCTTTTAAACAAGTAGGTTTTGCTAAGTTCAGCTCACCTCTTTCCCTACTCCTTCGATAGTCTTCATGACCTTCCTGTTCTTCAAATCCCACAGCTTCACCGACCCATCTCTTGAAGCTGTTGCAGCCATGCCCATCGTCAACCTCGACACCGTCACCGCGGTGATGACCTCTGTGTGACCTGCCAGGAGGTCATAGAGCACGCCCCCTGGCTGGGCAAGACATGACACCGAGGGGATGAGGGCAGGGACGGAGGACCGCTGGGCTTGGTTAAGCATTGAAGCTACGGTGGAGTACTTCTTGGGGTCCCCGATTGACATGGGTTTGTCGTTGCTGATGATGTTATAGAGGCGCCCAACCAGTTGGGAGGCAAGCTGGTTCGGATCCTGTTAAGCAACATAGAAAATAATGATAAGTATATGTATGAAAATGCTAGTGATTCTGTTGATCATTTCACCTTTCTCTCGATCTAAATTCAGTGTTTTCACTGAACTTGAAATGAAACTATTCTACATCCTACACAATGTTATGTTATTGCCAAATCAATAACACTCTTATTATCGACATGTATATGCTTTCACTATGTAACCCATTGTGGCGTCATATTTGGTTGACTTGCTGACTATCCACAAGGTGGACGCTACAGGGCGTACCAAAATAAATACTATCTGAATCCTTAAATATTACCAGTGTGAACTAAATTTACTGAGTATGTGTTGGTGTGTACCAAGCCGAGTTGTCCATACAAGATACAGTCAAACCTGCTTTAGTGACCACCTGTCTACAAAGACCACATTTTTTTGTTTCCCTTGAAAATGGTTTCTCATTGAAACATATGTACTAAAGGAACCTGTCTACAAAGACCACTTTTTGTGTTTCCCTTGGGCGGTCACTATAGACAAATTTGACTGTATACAACATGGTGGCAGCTGTGGGATTTTTACCTTCAACAATGCACTAGTTGAGAGATGAAGGGTGCTACTCATCAGTCTGACCTCGAGGTCATCAGGGTGAACTGTGAGGGCGCTCTGGAGGTCGTCCTGGATGGCACGGAGAGAAACGGCCCTCAGTTTGGCAAGAGTCCATTCGTAGTTGATCAGAACCTCTGACTTTAGCTTGTCAAGTTGGCTTGCGTGGAGAAGGTGGTAGGGTAGCTCATTCAGCTTACGCATGTTGTACTCCTTTGTTGCAACACCTAAATTTATTCAAACATTAGTAGGAAATTCTGTTGGTTATTTATCATCAGAGTACTTTGTGTATTCAACTGCCCTGTATCTGAAATCAAATTGCTTTGACTTTTCCTTTTCATGTCATATTGCATTCAAAGGTATTAATATTTCTTTTTTACAGTTGTTATTAATTCAATTATTTTTTTTTAACACAAGAATATAACCACTTATTTCTTTTTCCAAACTATTGATCATTAATCAACATCATAATGTCATAACATCACAAAAAATCATACATTTGTGTATAATATTGTCAACAGTGTTTTCTACATTTGTTTGGAAGATGGATTGTTTTTTAAATGATGTTGAGGCAGTCACTGTTGACAATAACAACGCATTTTGCAATATTTCACTTTTGACTTGGCCCTATTTATATTCAGGTGTACTGCACATTCCCTGATTACATGATCAGTAGAAATGGGTCATCATTGTAGAATGAATAAACATACTTCATAACAATACCCACAACAAGTACGGTATGATATCATAGTAACCAGAGAGATATTAACATTCAAACTTGAATTGCAGACCTTTTTTTAAGGAGTTTATGTAGGCTCTGATTGGAAAGAAATAATTGAAATTATATTAGTAAGCCAGTACTTACCCCTTTTATACGGACGATCTTTAGTGGGCAAAAGGCATGCATTAGAAACAGTCAGAAGCCACAGCAAAGGAAAAGCATATAAGTGCAATATCATTCAAATTGTTAAAAAGGAAAAAGAGTTTATGAAGGTAATTCTGTGCAATGTTTTGCGTACAACATATATATTTATTCAGGTATTTCATCCATGAACAAAAAATTTCATGATATGACCATGAATAATGGTAGTGATACCAGGAGGGCATTTCAGCCTTCTGTCAATGACAAATGACACAAATCAGTGAAAATCTGCTGATAACCAATCAGAAGCAAGGATTTCAGTAGCTTACAACAAAAAAAAACTATAATTTGTCACTGATGACAGGTTCTGTGAAATGCCCCCAGAAAGCATTATTATTTCATGGTCATACAAAAAGATAAAAAGGGATTTTTGGATGACATATGTGGAAAAAGAGGATAGATGCCCTACAGGACACATTGCACAGAATAGCCTCCAAAACCAGAAAACTTTGTCATATGAAACCTTTCCATTTCCATTCAAGGAATTGGCAATTTTTAGCGAGAAACTTTATCAAATTGCAAATGTAAGTTTTGCAAATGCTTCAAGTCCAATCTGAAAACGCGCGAATCTGGACTACAGACAATTCTGGATATTATGAAGATTTCATGTTGACAGAAATTCCTGGTATAAGAGTATTCAATTCAACTACAATCACGTCATATTATTATGCTAATCAGCAAATATACTGTTCTTGAAAGAATATTATTGAATTATTAAAAAAGCAATGACACACAGCAAATAAACGTCTAAGAAACAATAGCGCTATTTTTAAGCTGTAACAGCAATAACAATCAATCTCTAAAGAAAGCCATGAACCTAATACCCATTATAAAAGGAAATGAAATTTTAAGTGAAGCAAGGTAAATATAGTTGTTTTTTTAAAAATATATGTCATGCTTGGCAGCAAACACATAAATACATGTTTCAATTGATCAAACATATGCCTAAAGAAAAAGAAAATAGAATGAATTAAGGTTGAAGTTGCACTGCCGATAGATCATGTTTATATAAAGCTCCCTATTTTTCAATGACATTTAGAGTTATTAAGCGTGAAAAAAGTATATTAATCCTAAAACAGAGAAAAAAATTGCAGGATATTAATCTACCTACTGTTTACAATTTAAAAAAAAATATTAAGAGCATTAGAATACAGCAAACTTTAAATGAGAGCAGCTAGATAAAATGTGAATACACGCCAGAGATTCAAATTAGTACATGTTTTCTGTTTACACAATCATTAAAAAAACAAAACGTTGCTCCAAAACTATGAAGGATTTGTCAGAGAAGTGGGAATAAAGGATAAACGTCCATGGGGAATCGGCAATGCTGGAAGGTGAGATATCTATTTCATTTGATTGGTTTGTTATAACTGGTTGCTAATAAAACGTGTGTATGCTAGCTTGCAAGTAAGCAACCAGACGACCAACGAGTGAGTTGGTAATGAGGATTATTGCCTTACAAAAGGGCACTAGTGCATCAACATAGTGAACCCGGGACCTCCCAACTATATGAGACCACTACTCTACCACCCATCCATTGTGCCTTCTCATTAAGTAGTTTTTGGCAAAACTCTCAGGAAGCTTCGTGAAAATTTGATTGTGTAAACAGAAAAACTGTTAAAAGCCAAAGCCTGTGTTCAAAACCATACAACCACACATGACAATCAAAAACACTCCTACATACCTGAAGGCTTTACTCTGGTCATCATAAGAGGCTGAGGGTTAAAGAACCGGTCAGCTCCACCCTCGTTGCCAGGAAACGGCTTCTTCCTCTCGCCCCACTTGCCCATGAAGTACTCAGCGAGGGCACTGTGATAGGAAGGGGCTTTGTCCTTTTGATTTAGATACCTGTGAATGTTACGAACAGGATGATATTATATTGTATATTTATCAAAAATTTAAAGTTTATACTGCTCTGAATCTCCAGAATATTTCTTCTACTTTATAGAGTCTTTAATAGAATATTGGACACATTAAGAAATATAACAAAATACAAAGGACTACATGAACCTAGTTAGTTGTCAGTAAAGAATAAAAAAGGAACATGGAACAAGAAGAAGATATATAAAAACAGGACTTGGTAAATTTGATAGAAGTGTATATCATGTGTGCCAGAGGTACTCTGTTACTCATATAGCCAACATATATGATTCATGTTTTCATATATGATTCATGCTCATGGCGCCTACAAAGCAGTAGTATTACCTTGGCTTTAGCCCAGCTGCGCTAAGCTAGTATTCAAGGAATAAACTCCGACCAGCTACCAATTAACTACACCTGGGTGAAGAGTGGCAAATGCAGATTAATGTCTTGACGAAGGACATTCGTGCCACAGCGTGACTAGAACCGTGAACCATGTGATCCACGTTCAGGTAAACTACCCACTAGACCACGACACCTCATGCACCATAAAAGCAACTTGAATAATAAAATAATTGTCACATATGCCACAAATATTGCATACCATATACATCTGATATGCCTTATACCACACTTCACATATAGCACATAGTATATAACCTTCTTCTCGTAAGCCCCATATGATATATTTTTACCTGTACCTGACAAACATCATGCTGATAAGTCACATATCCCACAAAAAGTCATCTACATTGGATGCACCATGTGATTCTGCCACATATGTAATATAAACCACAGCATCATACCGTCTGTTTAAGAGCTTTACTCAGAGCTAGAAGGAAATTTACTTGTATACATTAACACACAGTTACTGCCCTCATGTTGCAAAAGAGACAGTATAGGCAAGACAAACTGCTTTAGGGTACAAACCTCTCTGTAGCAGCTTCTCTGAACTGCTGATCAGCCCACCTCCACACCCACACGCCATCAACTTTCCACACCCTAAACAGCTTCCTCAGGTCAGCCTTGAGTCGACACCAGAGGGCGGGAGGCATGCGTCTCAGGGCCGGTGAGTGGTTCCTGGTGATGTCCGTCATGGCGTGTTCATCACAGGAGAGGATGTCATTGAGTTCTGTCCAGGACAGGCCACTTCTGGCAGCTGTCAGGTAGCCAAGGCATCGCCTCACCAGGGGTTCACCATGTTTAGATTCAAGCGACATCAGGACACCTTGATAGAAAGCAAATAGTATTCCCTTGTTTCCTTCTTTATTATGCAACATTAACATCACATTAACATCATCCTTGTGCCACAATATATATATTTATATATATATATATCTTTGGATAGATATCCAAAAGTTTCAAGATTATTCATCAGTTCCAATTAATGTCAAGATTAATCACTACCGGTGTTGAAAAGGTTGATAATTTTGCAAAGACATGGTGTTGCACAAAGCCATTCTCCCATCAATTGGTGCATATTGTTTCGTTCAGTTTGGGCAAATGAACAACCATACAGAGATGATCAAAGAGCAACCAAAGTGTTAAACACTCTAGGTAATAATATATCATACAAATATTGACTGCTTTCAGGGGATGGGTAAAACTATTGCCCAAGATGATCTCGAAACTGTACTGTACCAGAGACAAAGTCGAAGGGCAAAGCGCAGGGCTAAGATCACCAAGGAGCTACAGTTTTAACCATAACCCCCAAAAACAATTGTTCCTCTCTGCTATTGCAATGCCATACTACAGATCATTGTTCTCAAGTCTGTTGCCACCTACCATCCTCTCTTCTCCAAGAAGTTCTACAATGCAACTAACATCCGAAATCAAAACTCTTTGTCAGATTTTTACCAATCTTGCAGATATTGTGCTGATGGAATATTAGCCATTCACAACATCTTTTTAGTGCACCAACCTACCACTAATCATCTTCCTCAGATCCGTTGCTATGTAAGTCTCCCTCTTTTCTGAGAAACTCTTCCACCCAACGGCCTGGTCGCAGATAAGCCTCAGATACAATGGCGATGAAACCTCCTCCATTGCCTTCATCACAATCTCACGTTGGTCGTCGGTGATCCGTCGACCCTCTTGTTCCAGGAGGTAGTTGAGGATGTACCTGGCCTCAAGCTGTGTCAGGTCAGGGAGGGTGTAGAAGTCTGCATCAGGACATTGTTTCTGGAAAATGAAATGATGGAATATGCCAAGAATATGATGATAGACTAAGTTTAATTTCAGAGACACCCTCTCCAACTAACCTACCTCAAAAGTTAGTTTTTTTTTTTATAAAGAATACCTTATAGGGCAATTTTGGAATAGACTACACTCACATTTTCTTTGCAATTCTTTATTGTTGGAAACGTCTAAGTACATTGCACATTCAACCTGCTGGGCACTGAGTTATCTCATACCCCGTAGGCTGAATAAAGGGATCACAATGTTCGCAAAGGCAATGGGTTACAATTGTTGTTCTCAAAAGAACATCATTAAATATAAGATATGACAATCGAACACAGACTTAAGCTAAAATTGTGCTGCTGTAAGTAATTCATTTATAGCAAATGTTTGTCCACTTAGTACCACAAACGGGGTTAATACCTTCAAAGCTTTGAAACTGTCCGTCTTCTCCTCCTCCAGAGTGGTACATGATACCACTATCTTCACATTCTCTGGTAGGTTGCTAGGCAACCAAACCATGGACCTGGCCTTGTAGTCATCACTGAGTTTATCAGGGCCATCAATGTAGATGATGAGGGGACGTTGAGTTGTTGCTATAGTGATACGCCCCTCAAGGTCGTTGATCAGTGCATGGAAGTCCTGAGTTAGAGAAGAACAAGAAGACAATTTTTTTTAGCCAAACTATATTAATTGATAATGCATATTTAAGGCGCTTCTAACCACTCTATGCCAATTCTTTTCTTACAATTCGAAAAAACACTGAACATGAATAAATATATAGTTTGTCTACATTATTTTCCTCTGGCCCTATCAACTTGTAACTAAATTTACTTTCCAACGAGTTCCAATGCGTTTTTCCCATTCGCTCTCTTGTTTTTTTTTTGTGAATTACTTTTTTTACCCATCCCTTATTCACTTGTATTCTATTCTTTAAAGGAGAATCATTCAAACTAGTTTACTTTCATGGCTTTGTAACAAAAATTAAAGTGTCTACATATTGATTCTTATTCCATCTTTCCCCCACAAAAGAATAGAACAAGACAAATGCAACAGCATCTCCTATATGCTTCCGCCCTAAATTCAGTATAGGAAATGGATGAAACTATTCATGACATATGACCATAAAAACAAAAAGCCTATAATCAAATGTCAACTGACGACTATGCTATTGACCTACTAGCCCCAACATTTCCTTGGTGGTCAGATCCCATTCTTTAACCTAATGCCCAAAATTGTCTTACCCATTTTCAAAATGTAAAGCCCAACTGCACTACTTAATTATAGCTACTTGCACCCTCTATATAGCAAACAATGCATACTCGGTGCCTGTTGGTCCCCAATGATCCCCTTTTCCCTATGTTAATTGAGAGCTGATTTGATGAGATAACCATCTGTCAGTGACCTTGCAGGGGGGGTCTAATCCCCCTGGCCTAACTAGTACAGACGGGCTTTAAGAAAATTTCTTTACCCTACCTCAGGGACTGCAGCAAGCTCCAGGCCGTATGTGTGGCTGATCTGTTGGCAGATTCCTTGGAGGAGACAGCGGATGTTCTCCGATTCAGCAGTTAGGCCTACAAACCTCACCACTGTGGCTGCTTCTTGCCTAAAACAAATACAAAATGATGCGTTTAGAGCACTGATCAAGCATAGAAACCAAGATTTATTAAGTTAATCCATGTGGCAGAATAAAACATGCAACACATACAGAGTAAGACATTTTGATTTATAGTTTGTTGTTATAAAAAACATATAGGAAAAGCAGATATAGAGGGAAACAGAGTAATACATTATGTAGTATGTTGGCCAAAAGTACAAGTACAAGTATACAATAAACTATAGTGATGATGTACAAAGACATTACGTAGATGGATTTGTATGGCTCTTGCATTAATTTACTGAAATGTAATTATTTCACCAATAAGATTCTACTACTTATTTGTATATTATACTCTCTTTTTCTTGAAATGTTCTACTTTTTACTTACTCTTTTAACCAGGAGTTGGTGAGTTGGCAAGCTTTGGCAATCAGTGATGTCTTGCCTCTCCCATCTAGTCCACAGAGCACAAGGGGTGTCCGGCTGTCTCCTAGAAGATACTGTTTGATGTATTGCAGAGGCTCCTTCCTACCATAGAAACGTCTAGACCTAGAGATAATTGCATGCATGATTATAGGCGCTGGTAAATTCAAAACTGTTTTGAATTTTGCAATTTATGACTAATTTGCTTCTGTTCTTTTTTACTACTCCTCCAAATAGAAAATTTCTGTTCTTCAGTGAATGTCTATTTTTTCCAAAACCATCTTTGAAAACATTTCTTCTCTTTTTCGATTTAATTTCTATTTTAATGTTATATTGTGTAACTCCAAAGACTTATGAAAATGGAACCTCCCCTCTATCCACATGTTTTCCACTTCTTTTCTGCTCCTAATTCTTCTTCCTTAAGAACCATACATATTTACTATCATTTTAACGTAACAAATACTTTTCAATTATAAGTCTACTGGTCTATCAGCAGAAATAATCATGAAAATGGATTAAATGAGAAAAATAAAATGTGCTCTATTTCCTTTCAAACGCAATTGTTTTCTTCAATGTAAATATGCATGTTGCTTTTTCCCCCATATATTTTTACTTATTCACATAAACTTACCTTTCTTGTAAAAAGTTGACATGCTGGGCAACCTCCTCGTACAGACCGTATGATGGTGTAGTAGTAAGAGATGTATCTTCGTACATCGCCCTCTCTAGTTTGACTTTGATGGTATCAAAGAACTCATTGGCAAGTCCATCTAGATACTGAGAGTGCACCCGCACATTGGTAGGATTGACGCCGTCTTTGTGCCATATGATGCTATGCTCGTGGACATTACTGAAGCCGATCTATGAGACGGAAATATCAAAAAAGATATATTTTGCTGAGTCATTCCACTTTTGTTTATATTTACCTGGGATGAGTGTGGTCATTCAACATTATAACTGTCTAGCTAAAGGGTGGCAGCAGTGGGATATACTTAATCATTATTTTTCCCCTCATCACAAAGAAATTACATACTTTCATAGCCTACATCTGTTTTTATCTAGCTGATGTTTAAGGTGTTCTTTTGTTTATACTGTATAGGCTACATCAATTTAGTTTCAAATGGGTATATGACTGCACGTCAATCATGGTTTTCATAAAATTCTCTGAGCTAGCTGCACCGAGTGAAAAAATGAGGAGCAAATCAAAGATCTCATTGCAGAAAATAGGAATTGGTCTTCTGTTTGTTCATATGAGTTTCCTATTCCAACACTGCTGGTCAGAGAAAATATGATTTAAATACAAATGAACAATGATACGTATGCTCACTTAATTACTAATGACTATAAGTCAATAAACATTGTTTTTGAATGGGCATTAGTGGTGGCGTTTTCCTATTCCCTATTCATCTTTTATCAAGTTAACTCTTACAGGTGCTGTATATAACAACTTTAGTAATTGAGGTCTAATTCAACTAGCATTATATTTTGCTTAATAGAATACTCAATAACCTGTACATTCATGCGATGCATTAGCAGAAAGAGTGAAGATCATGTCTCAAAACTAATCTATTTTTATTTGAATCGTTATAATATGCTTAAGACTAAAAACTACCTTCTGTGGTACTTTCACATCTCGAAGGTCTTCGACTCTCTCAAACTTGGGAAAGTCAATTTCCGGCTTGAGGTTCTGCAGGTCGATGAAGTCTTTGGAGTTGTAGTCTTGGAGGTTCTTACTGAGGTCCTTGATGTGCCGCACAAAGCTGGCAACTTTTTTGCTTTTCTCCGGCTCGGCAGAAAACACAGCATGGTCCAGCTCTCTCTCATTCACTGTAGTGTTAAACGACAGGAATAATCCATTTTTATTCAAGCTGAGAAAAAAATAGCTTCCATTCCTATTGGTAACATCCTGTTGATCTATCATTGTCCTTCATAATTTACATGAATAAAGTTGCACATTTTGATGTAATCTTTATTCCTCTATTCTTATCTGCACTCCCTTCAAATATTTTTCATTTTGTTACCTTTTGTTACCCTTTTTATTTGGCTAGATTAATTTCTCCATACTATATCATTTCTTTTCATAACTGTCTTAACTCAGGAATATGAATGTTTCTACATCTGAACAGCATGAAAAAAGACCCCTTGGAACAATGTAAATTAATACTGTAGTGAAGGCCTGGAAAAGCGTGAGTGAACGAAGTATATAAGAGGCCTAAAATGAGATGTAATCCAAAAAATCTGGCATTCCTTTTCACTTATTCTCCCTTCGTGTATACACCATACCTGTTTGTAGATACGTCTCTGCTCTCTTGGTGTCCTTGATGGCCATGGGGACATATTTGGTGAGAGTCTTGATGAGTCTCTTGTACATCACCAGCCATTGGTTCTTAGCTCTCAGTCTCTTCTGCTTGTCGTTGCTCAGGATCTCTCGGAACTGAGAACTGTGCGACAAATAAAAATCAAGAAGTTACTGGCATCAATCATTAAATTGTATTGTTCTCAATTCTAAATAACATAATTGCACTATCCATCAAAATGAAATATTTTTTTTAGTGGAATTGTTGTATTCAAACCTTCAGCAATAATTATTGCTGTTGTAAAGAGACGATTTAACTCTTAATAACACAATTGCCCCTACATCAAAGTAAGAGCGATTCATGGATGGACAAACACAAACACAAAAATCTGGATGCACTGAAGTTATATGTGGTTGATATGTGCATGGGCCGTAATGTAAAACAATTTTTGCAGTCTGTTTTTAATTTGCTTATCATTTGATTTGACAATGTATCCAAGAAATCACCTATCACCTGATGACCTTATAAGCCTGTGACCCTTCCTCACCTGATTGGTTGCAATAATATAGAGACAGGCGGAAGACTGTTCTCATCCACTTTGTACCAGGTTTTGCTGTCTGTATTCAATTTGCTTATCATTTGAATTGTACAATGTATCTGCAATATTATCTATTGGCTTTGAATGACTCTAAGACCTTGTGACCCCTCTCACCTGATTGGTTGCAAGATGTACACAGGAGGAACATTATTCTCATCCAGCTTGTACCATGTCTGGAGGGCACTCAGATCAGCCTCAAACTCCTTCTCTACAGGACCCTTGTCCAAGTCTTCCTGGCCTTCCGCTGGCAACCTTTCGACCTCACTACATGGAACAAGAAAGCAGTTGTCATGGAACACCTTTTTAAGAAATTACAAGAGTGTTTATATTATATCATGCTATATTTGCAGGCTAAAGGACTATATATATATCTCTCTCTCTATAATATATATATATATTTATATGTATATGAACATATATATATCTCTCTATAATATATATATATATTTATATGTATATGAACATACATATTGTCCCTTATTTCACGAAGGGATGGGAGTGAATGAAAATCGCATACAATTTGCGTGCAGATTTTCCCCACTACTGTCACTTCATGAAAACAGGAACGATATATTACCATTGCTATTGTTATTATTATTTTATTATCATTTTATTATCATTACTATTATATATCATTATTATCATCATCAATATCACAAAGTGTTTTAGTGATACATGTATAAAATGGTGGCAGCAGTGGGATATGTTAACAGAGAAAATTTGTAAGGACAGGGAACCCTGATATTGTGGGTTGATCTGGTTTGATTTGCTTTAATGGTCTATTTTACCTGACTGCTAAGAAAGAATTTTTATGTTAGTATAAGTAAAAAAACAGGGGAAAGACGGCTTTTAGATCAAAGGACACTATAGTGCATCAATTTGTTTCAAACCAGCGATCTCCCAGCTACAAGACCACAGCTCAACCACTGAGCCATTCTAGCTGTCAACTATTGTAATTGTATGGTGTGATATAACATTAATGCTTAGCTGCATGTCATCAGTGGATATTCCAAATGCTGGGTTTTACCCATTGCAAGATAAAAAACTACATTAAATTGCTCAGAATCAAGGCAGAACCATTTTTTCCCTCTTCATATTCATGCTTTGTACATTTCATTTCAAATGGATGAATAAAGTGAACTGAAGTGAAGAATTTGCAAGCTGCTACTTTCAAAAAGGACAACTAAATTGATTAAATATTTGGTTATAACATAAATTTTCACATTCACAATTGATCTTTAAGCCCCATTGCACTATTTATGGCTTCTTGCACCCTCTATATAGCAAACAAAGCCTAATTGGTGACCATTGGTTACCCATGATCCTCTTTTTCTTATGTTAATTGAGAGCTGATTTGATGCGATAACCACCTGTCAGTGATGACCATGCAGGAAGCTGTAATCCCTCCTGGCAAAACTAGTACAGTGGGGCTTTAACATCCTCATGTACATTTCATAATTAATTAAAAGATTGTCTACATATTTCTTGGATGGGTGTCAAGAAAGAGCAGAGAGCATGGAAGACAAAACTGAATAGGAAAATTATCCTGATGAGACTTGAAAATGACAAACTTTCATCATAAACACAGAATGAGAAACACAGACTTACCGCCATACTGAATTCCGACTACAATGAATGAAGCATGCAAATAATGGAAAAAAGCAGGTGAAAGTTAGAAAGCATTAATTGATAACGATGAGAAGGCATGCAAGGTGAATACAATGGTGAGTTATTTTTCTAAACAAATAACTTCATGATTGTCCCAGTAAATCTATGGAAGCTGACGTGTTATTTAAACTTCTTTAGATATGTCAAATGATATCTTAACAAATCTTTGAAAAAATTTAATTTGATTTTAACCTTCAACTAATCTGTCCAGAGAATGCAGTATTGACTAAATGTCATACATAACTTTCGTTATCAATGCACATAAATATTTGTGTATAAAGTATTGAGATAATCCTAACAAACGTTTAGATGAAATCTTTCTGCCCATAAATTCTCTCATTTTGTATACATATGCAAAAAATATGAAAAAATAAGAAAAAAATATTCACAGGTAATAAAATCTAATGCAAGCATTACCAGGGTACACTGTTCATTTTCTTGGCTTCTCTACGTCGTATATCTATCCCTTGCTCCAACAATAAAAACTACTAACAGAGAACATTCCCTTCCACCAAAACAAATTAACAAACACAAATTCCCACAAAATTCCCTCACTATCAAAACATACAGGGCATGTCCAAGATATATCCCATACGTCACCAGGCACAATTGAACTCCATAATGGAATTGTGAATAGAAATGTAACACAAGAATATGTCCTTTGGCAAGATAATTTAAATCTATATCTGATAGGGGTTACATGGGTACCCAGTAGGATGTGAACGTTGGTGTTGTTGGATTGGCTGTGTGCGCTTGCGAAATGTAAATGCTCCCCAGGGAGCAGAGCATGTGCTCTATCATGTGCAGAACAGCACTTGAATCCAATGACCAGGGTAAAAATAATTACAGATGTGACTATCATTATTATAAGAATATTGTTTGATTTAATCGTTTGTGCCTTCAAGGACTGTCTAGCTAGTAAAGTTATCAACTTGATAAGGTCATCATTTTGAGAGCAGGGTGGTATATTATCAGAGGCTCTTGACTCACATACTAGAGGTCTTAGGTTTGATCATCGCTTGGTACTTACATCCTTGGTCAAGATAGTTTGCCCATACTTGTCCCTCTCGAGCCAGGTGTAAATGAGTTTCTGACCAGGCTAGGGTAAAAAAGTTGGTAGTGCCCGCAGGAAGACAAGTATTGATAATAATGTGGTAAATAAAACCCAATTACCTACTTACTGATATTAGGTTTACTAAAACCTTAGGTGTGCTTGGCCGGTAACGTATGGGACAAAATAGCTTGGACTTGCCCGATAGAAACATAGGTGTGTTACCGTCGGTTCATCCCTCCAAACATCCTCATGGTAAGCATCAAGCGATTAACACCAGACAGGAAAGAACGCTTTGTGCTTATTGGCAGAAAAAGAAGGGTCACATGCATTTAAATGAGATGAAAAGGGGGGCTTTGAAATGGGGAGATGGTGGCAATGGAAATGAAGTCATGCAGGTATAGGTAAGCAACAGGTTTCAATGATTTGCCTTTTCTCGTTTTAATAACAATTCTGGAATAATGTCAATGCAGTGAGACCTTTAAATAATTACGTGAAATTGGTGACAGAATTTATTTTCTTAGCATAAGATTCCATTTATCTCCAGATAAAGACCAGATAAAGAATGACTGCATCCACATATTCCATTAGAGTATACATTTCCCTTGAAAATGGCAATTGTATTTTTTTTTATTTAGCCCTGGAAAGTTGCGTGCATCACATTTAAACCATTCACGTCAATGTGCAAAAAGACAAAAGAGAAAAAGAATTGCTTATCAATTGTGTTTGCTAAATAATCGTTGTGTGAACAAAAAAAAAATGTGCCTATAAAGCTACAAATAGACTTTGATTATTTTTACATCATAAATCGGGTGCCTCTGATGAGCTTAAATCTGGAGAAAAATATACATATGCACAATACTTGTCATTAATGATACTCCTGTGACAAATCTAAACATGCAAGAGCAGAAAGATGAAAATCTAATGAGCAAAACTCCTGCAAATTCGGAATGGTATTATGGTAATGAAAGAGGTTAAACATAAAAAGCTAATTTTTTTATTCAAACACAAAACATAAACAGGCAAAATGTTAGCATGCACTTCATTTAAAGTAAAACATTATTCGGCAAGCATGAGATTATAACATCAGAAGCAAAATAACTGATTAATTACAAAACGAAATTGATACATGTTAAATGAACATGCAAATAACAGACAAGGTTAAAATCATGCACATAAATAAAATCATTAAGAAAGCAAACAACAATATGAAAATCTGCACAAAAGATACTACATATAACACACATGTATCAAGGCAAAGAAGTATGTTTGAATTTATTGTAGATGGAGAACAATACAATATGTTTTGAGCCCTTTTGATACATCAACAACTTGTTTGATAATGATGGCGTGTGACAGGTTGGTAGAAAGTTGTATCACTTTCATGGCAATGGATTCACTTTGAGTTGAGTGGTAATGATCTTAGCATGCAATGTACTGGATGGGCCAATTTGTTGAGTATGAAGCGTTGCTATTTTAACCTTATCTCTAAAGCAGGGCTCCCACTTAGCCGAGTTGGAGCCTCCAGTTGTGGCGAGCTGGCTCGATCTTATGGCAACCGGTTTTATCATCAATTTCAAAACATATTTCTTGATATCACAAAATTGAAATCTTTATATCACGAAATCGAATTCTTTATATCACAAATTAAATTCCTGATATCAAGAATTACCATTGCTTTACAACATATTTTTTTTTTTTTGATATCAAGAAATATTTTAATAGCTTGCCATAAGATCGAGCCAGCTGGCCACAACTCGAGGCTCCAACTCGGCTAAGCGGGAGTCCTTCTTTACAGAAAATCGAAGTAAATCTATGTGGGAAATAATATAAAGAAGAGATTCTCTCTCATTACCTCGTTCCATCTTTCTTTGACTCTACCGTGATGGGACGATTGTTCAGTTGATCCTCAATACTGCAGGATGGTAATATAAGAGCAAACATACAACATGGAAGAATAACCCCACACACAAATACATTGAAAAGAAAGCTAAACACCTTCAAGATATCATAAAATCCCTTGATTTATTGAGTTGTAGAACCAGTAACCTCACTCTTTATCACAAAGAATAATTCCACAATTTGAAACACGTTATTCCTGTTAGTAATTAGTAAGTTTTAGATTTCCAAGTACGATGTCAGCTGTCCAACAGCCAGCCTAGTATGGAGCTCTTTTTTTTTAAATCAACACCCTTGCCCCCCCCCCCC
>BEXV01001284.1:102795-121181 GCA_003118195.1 Hemicentrotus pulcherrimus
ATGAGGCTCAGGGTAAACAAGACATATTATTATCATTATTATCCACACAAAAACAAATAAATATATTATCATCATTATTTCTTTACCTGGCGTCGGGGTCAGGATCATTCAAGATGCATGAGAGACCAGCCTTGCTGAGACTTGGGAGCTCTGACTGGCGTTCGGCCAGGGCTAGCTGGAGACCCGTGATGTCGATATGGGGGGCATTGGGACCGGGATCCATCGCAACGATCTGACGCGGGGATTTCTTGAAAAGCTAAAAACAAAAATTTACAAGATGTCTTCATGAAAGCGCTTTTTTTCCCAAGCACAAAATGCCCAATTTCTTAAAGGCATCGTTTAACAATGTTAAATCTCAGATGCATGGACCTACATGTACATGTTATCAGTGTCTATGATATGGTGTAATATCGAAGCCCTAAAAAATAGCGCTTTAAAATGATCAAGAAGTCCCTCAAATAGTAAAAATCTTTGAGTGACCGGTTTCACCATACTCATTTTCCTCCAATAGACTGTAGTGTAATAAAAACTGTTAGGAAAACGGTTTATGAAATTTCGATTTCCAATCATAAATAATAAGATCTTGATGATCAAACCGGCAATCGGCTTGTATAAGCCATGGGATTCCTGACTGACATAAAGGTTTATAATTATGATCGGACAATTATGATTAGAATATGAGGCAAAGATAACCAATCCCTCTAAAAGGAAGGAGCCCCCTTCTTAAAACATTGTCAACTGCCAAGTGACTGCCGCAGAAGGTTACTTTTTTTTTATATTCAGACAACTTTTTAGGACAAAAGTTAGCAAAAATCAGGGTGATCCATCTTGGGTCATGGAGAAAAAAAAAATTAAAATCAACTTCTAGAAAAAAGAATATGTAGAAGATGCCCTGTATAAAATGCATCTATTCTTTCAAATAAAAATTGTTTACCTCTCTAGGTGGGTTAGTTGTGGTGATGAGCTGGGAGAGGAAGTATCTCTCTGATTTGCCGACTGGTCCAACCAGGATAGGTCCACTGATCTTGTCATCCTCCATACGGGTCTACAAGTAGAAAATTAACAATATTTTTGTGTTATACTATACTATAGTATCATTCAAGACCCTATCCAATCCAAATACAGCTTTATATTAAACAATGAAAAGCTGAATGCATATAAAGCAATGACTATTTCCCCTTTCAGTATTACACAAAAGCACATTAAAACCTCATTTTCTGCACCCCTCCAAATCAAATTACGGGCCGCCTTTGCCACAGTCAGGGTGACGACATAACATGTGGAGCCAATCGGTTCGCCTACCGGTATATAGCTGAGGCGATGAGCTATGCTTAATCAATGCATGGTAATTGTAAGAATGCGTACTCCAAATAAGATGTCATCACAAACTGAAGTATGTCATTCCTGATGCAACTATTGACTCCTTCAAGTTTTCCCACTATCCAAGAAGGATAGAACAATAAGGATCTGGAACCATATTCCAGGCTCAGCAATAGATGCAAAAGGAATAATCTACTTCAAGGAGGCTGCTCTACCCTTCATCAGGATGATGCAGCCCCCCCCCCCCTTAGGTTCTCACATACATTGTAGGTATAAGTTTATCAGCATGGTTTTTACTTGCACTGGACTTTACCAGAGGGGTGTTTGACAAAGATCCTAGGTTGAAATTTTCTCTATGTTGGACTTGACAATTATGGAAAACTGTTAGCATCTTTGAAAATATTTTGTAAAAAATAATTTAAAAGGCGTAAAAATTAATTAAAAAGGCATAAAATGTTGATTCAAATCATTCATGTTTTCTATTATCAAGGGGATTTCATGTTCTTGATGCGGGATTAATTTTAAAAAAGGCTAAAATACTTGAATTATCACCGTTGAATTTATATTTTTTAAGGCTACGAATGGCTCTCTCCATAATTTTTAAAGACCCTATCCGATCAAAATTCAACATTTTATCAATGGAAAGCTGAATGAACATAGAATACAAATGTAAAGGAATGCAAAAATGNGAAATCCTGGATCCGCGCCTGAGTATGGTCATATATTTTGTGTCCTAACATTACTTATTGACATCTGATATTGTTTTATTACAAATAAGTCTCATTTTTAATGTCATATTGCATAATGTGACTTGATATTCATTTTACGGAAGCATTTCGTTACATGCTTTGATTGAGTTATGGAAATAAAGTTATTTGAATTGACTAGGACTAGGACTTGGACTTGGAAATTGACTTCGAAACTGTGGATGTTTAGGGGGAAATATAGTGCTGCCCAACAATTTTGGAATTATGGCTTCAACTAGTTGAGAAAAAAAGAAGAAAAAATTAGTACCCTTTCATTTCCATGCTGGACGTATAATTGAAACAAATTATTTGTTATTAGGTTTTGTGTCTGTTATCAATGGATTCTTTTTTCTTAATTGCTGATATCTCATGATGACCTCTGCTTGTGTTAGCACTTTGGAATTAAACGAGTTTGGATCTAGCCCCTTTTTGGAATGACTGAGTGGGCTTTATATGGAGGTTTCACTGTACTACTTCTAAAGCAACAATTTCCGTAATATTTTGTGGTGGAACAAATGGGACAATTGTCCACCACTACATCACTGTGACTTTACTGTTACTACTATCCTACTGCTTCTACTGCTGCTACTTCTGCTGCTATTAATCCTATACAATACTAAAACAGTAGTTCTGCTAACATTACTGTTGCTCCTACTACTTCTATATCTGCTGCTGCTACTACTACTACTATACTGCTACCACCGTAATATTTTTATGGTGGAACAATTAGGAAAATTGCCGACCACTACATCACTGTGACATTGCCGGTATGTCCAGTTCGAATTTACATTACTTGTGGTGATTGCAACTTTCAAAAGCTCATAGCTGTGATATCTAATGGACGATAATATAAACAAGAATTACGCGTTGGCTACTGGGTACTGACTGCTTATTACTAAGTCAGTCATAAGCTGACACTAGGAGAATCCCCTTTCTTAATGAAAGAGTTATCAATATGAAGTAAAGATTGATCACTTGCCAAAACCAGATAACTCAGTTTGTATATATCTTCTTGTACACATATCATGCATGTAAGCGTTGTTGAGTTGTAATAAAACCAATGTTTATTATTTGCATTGTATTTTTACGCATGTCCTTATTTTTCATTTCTTAAAAAATATATATATGCATTTATTTCTTTAATAATATTTTCCTTTAATCACTAATATCCAAGAACCGTATATTCACAGATTTCCCATATTTTTAACTTTTGCTACACTGCACAGAATTGCGCTTATAGTAGTAGTAGTAGTAGTAGTAGTAGTAGTAGTATTGGTAGTAGTAGTAGTAAAAGTAGTAGTAACAATAGTAATAATAGTAGAAGTAGTAGAAGTAGAAACAGTAGTTTTGGTAGTAATAGTAGTAGAAGTTGTAGTCGTATTAATTGTTGCAATAGTAGTAGAAGTAGTGAGTTAATCAACAGAGATATCGAGTCAGATCAGTTGACATCCATTGGCTGCTGTGTTTGAATTACTCTTGTAATCTAACATGGCAGTGGGAATCCCCTTTTTAAAATTATAACCCCTCCCCCTCCTTTAAAATAGTGGAGTATTATTAATGAGTACGAACAATACAAATCTATGATATATATTTGCAGAACAAAATATTGATACAAATATTTGCAACAAAAGAAAATTCAAATGGACAGGAATAATGATTTAAGTCATGAATGTGCACTTTGCATTGTTTAATAGCTTTAATTTAGTCAACCCCCCTTCCCGTGCGACCGTGTCAAATCTTCTCTTGAAACAATCAATCATCAAAATAAACAAATATTTCCAACCAAGTGTTCAGTGTCTAGCCATAACCAGAAAAGAAACGGAGCAGAAGAAACAAACTAGCAAAGCTTGAAAAGGGTTGAAAATACTAGTAATGATCTCTGCTCTATATTAAAAAATACGGTCATACTGCAAAGGCAATATAAATTTGGTATTTTGTGTTGTAAGTTGGTAGTTCATTTGATGCATTGCATGGGACTAGGTTACTATGATAATGATAGACAAACCAACGGCAGAACTTTTGTTTAAAAGATAAAGTGCCTCTGCGTTAAAGCCCATCAACACTAGTTTGACATGGAGGGCCTAGACCACCCTGCAAGATCTCTGGCAGGTGGTTATCTAATCAAATCAGCTCTCAACTAACAAACGAAAAAGGGCATCATGGGAGATCAATGGGTACCGCTTAGGCATTGTTGGCTCTATAGAGGGCGCAAGTAGCTATAAATAGTGCAATAGGGCTTTTAGCGGGAACGTTGGAAGAAAGTAGTTGAAAGCACGGATTTGTGTGTGGCCTGACCATTCTACCAATCAGAGGCCCTGGTTTTTGTAACCGTGAATTGTTAAAGGTAAAGACCAGTTATGGTCATGCGATTGCATTGTGAAAGAAACGTTGTGGAATCGATCAAAAAAGGTTGATCATCTAGCATCTAGCATCTGCAAGGTTCTGGAATCATCAAAATGATAAGAAATTTGGCCCATTCTTCGTAAAGTTACAAGCACTATACACAGAAAGATGTATATGGGACTACCCTGTATCTCTCACAGACCATGAGAGAAACCAATTTACCAAATATATGAATTAGTAGGCGGTTTCCCGGCAAATTTTTTATCATCATGTATTAGTCAAAACATATTCTTTCACATGATTGGTAATGAGAGCTTCCATTTCATTTTTTTGAATTTGGGGCGTTTCCAATACTGGTCTTTATCTTTAATAATGGACTCGCTGTTAAATAGCAACAATGTTCCTGTTCTTCACATCAAAGTGGTCAAACTGCACGTAGTTATATAATATGACACATTAATTATTACGCTTCAAGGATCCAATTGAAACGTTTCATTTTCAACTTTAAATATCTGAATATAGGAGGCTCAGTAGATAGTATCAGAGGGAGATAAAGTGTGTTATATGCTATGAGTATGATTATGTCAATAGAATGATATCATCGTTATTTCAAATGTAAATATTCAAGCAAGGTGTTTAAGCAACCTGCGGTTTCACCTTTGTACCCCTTTCCCGGATAAATGAACCTTATCCAAACAATGCACATCCATGATATATCGAAATCAACTTTGCAGTTTATGGCACCATTGCATGGTTGATGAACGGACCCGTAGCCAATTGATGAAGAGAGGAATATATAACGAGAGAGATAGAGAGAGAGAGAGAGAGAGAGGTGGGTAGAAGAAAGAGAGAGGGTGAGACAGAAAGAACTATAGAGATAGAGAGAGATAGAGAAAGTGCGAGAGAAAGAGAGAGAGAAATAAATAGAAAGAGAGAGAGAGAGATGAAAGAGAAATAGAGAGAAAGAGAAAGAGAGGGAGAGAGAAATAGAGAGAGAGAGAGAGAGAGCGGAATGAAGAGAGGAAGATAGCCAAGGACAGAAAGTGGAGGTTTTATTTCATGATACCGACAGCAATACAACTATTTTTTCTTTGTTACGTCGGTCTTGTGGACGTTTTCGAATTTTATCTTGATTGAGATTTATCATGCATTTCTGTATTTGTATCGGCCTTGTTGTTGTCGTTGTCGTTGTGATTAATGGCGTTTCAATAGTCATTGGATGATTTTCGCTTGTGGGCCGTTTGTCTAATTTAAATGAGCCTAAGAGAAAAATAAAAAGGGAACGGGGAAGGCAACGTAGACAGAAAATGATTGCATCCGTTCCACACTGCCACCCCACTTATCAGCGTTACCTTTATTATCAATTTAAAGTCCGCATCCCATCCCGCCCCGTCTGCTATGACATTAGCACCCCATCATTTTCTAGAATCTTGCTCTCCCCTGCATGAAATGTATGTGATATCTAAGTGCAGTTCTCAAATAACCTTTGAGCTACATGTTGGGACACACTGCTAACAGTGGTAACGTGTGGCGTATTGGCCTAGGTTGGGATTTCCCAATAAAGTTCCTTAAACAAAATGGCGGAAAATGTCTTATCGTGGATCTTGGAGAAGGGTGCCAGCATCCTATCGGATGACAAAGAAGAACAATCCGACATCTTGCTAAACGCAATTAAAGATGGCGACCTCAACATTGTTACTTTACTCATTGGCCTTGTCACGGACATGAACAAAATGAAATTCGAAGGAGAGTCGCTTCTAAGCATAGCAGCGTTAAGTGGACACGCAAGTATGGCAAAACTCCTAGTAGGCAAAGGAGCAGATATTGAGGGCATTGATGATGATGGTCTGACACCGTTGCATGTAGCTTGCAGAGAGGGTCATCTCGAGATTGCTCAGTTTCTCGTCTCTAAAGGAGGGGACATCAATCGACAAACCTTTGACGGGATGACTCCATTTGCGATGGCGACTAAACGAGGCCATGTTGAAGTTCTGAAGTACCTTATCAGCAAGGGAGTCGAAATTGAGAGGTCCGACAATAGAGGCTGGACACCACTCATGTGGGCGTGTGCCAGGGGGCTTCTATCCACAGTTAACTATCTCCTGCATGTGGGTGCAGATGCTGATGGCCCCGCCAAAGATGGCTGGACAGCACTGCATTTCTCCATCCATTATGATCGTCTGGATGTTATCAAGAGTCTTGTATCTGTAGGAGCTGATCTTAACTGGCCAGATAAAGACGGGACCACACCTCTTCATATCGCTTGCTTCAACGGTCGCATCCAAATTCTGAAGTATCTGCTGAGCAATGGAGCTGATCTTCAAAAAGCAGAGTTTGATGGGACAACATCGCTCCATTCCGCGTCTGCTGAAGGTCATCACAACATCGTCAGTTTGATTTTACAGCAAAAAGAGGTAGCGCATATAGGCTAAGGTCTTTTTGAAATAGTTTGTATGCCAATTACCTTCCCCAGTATAGATTTAAACTTAATTCTTACATCGTGAACTCAATTTGTTGCTTACGTATAGCTTTGTTTTTTAATAGATCATTGACACATAATGTCAAGTTAGAAGCATTGGATTGGCCTGTTTTGGACTCCCCTAACAATGTCTTCAAATGGCCAACATAGGCCCTAGTTGTTGGTAAAACATATTGTATGTTGTATCTTTTGTCAAGTTTGCGTTTTAATTATGGTCTCTCCCGAACCCCCCCCCCCCCCAAAAAAAAAAAAGGAGAAGGAAGGGAAAGGGATAGAGGAGAAATAAAAGGGAACAAAGAAGAGGNATTCTTTGTCTCATATTCGGAAACAGAATCCGGGATTTAGCTCACACTGCAAGCATACTTATACACCTTTAGGTCAGTCAGGAACCTTATGAATTTAACAAGCCGATCGCCTGTCTGATTAACAAGATATTTATGATTGGAAATCTAAATTTCTAAACCGTTAGAAAATTTATAACACTACAGTGGGGAACAACGAGTATAACGATTACTCTAAGGAATTCTTTATAGGAGGGAACGAGAAGTGTCTTTCAGTAAAAGTAAACATGATGTAGGACATTTCAGAGGCATTGTTCCAACTTTCTTGCCCGTTCTGTACAGGGTGGCGAGCTCTTGAACAGACCAGATGCAAGAGGTGAAACACCCCTGCATGTCGCCACCTATAATGGCTTCACGTCGATCATTGATACCCTAGTTTCTCGAGGAGGTGATCTTAATGCCCAGACGAACGAAGGTCAGACCTGCTTGCATCTTGCAGCAAAACTCTGTGAGGGATCAACCAATGTGGAAGTCACCAAAGAACTTTCTAAGGTATGATAGATATTAAAAGTGCAAGTACTTTTGCCATTAGACAAAGAATGGCGAGGTGCTTCTTCAGAAAGGTCATGAATTGATTATATTTGTTCTAGTAATAACGTCAAAGTATCTTTTTTAAATAAATCATAGCCATTTTCAAAATTTTAGTTCAGGCGTAGCGGTGGCAATGTTAGGTAGGGCCTATCATCGCTGAATTATCATGTCCTTTTAATAAAATGAAATCATGACAATTGATGTCTTTGAAGGAGGGAATGTACAATACAAGTTTTTTTTTTACCCAGATACGTTTAAATATCTCCATTCCTTTCTCTTTCTTCCCTTGTTCTTTCCTCTCCTATTTCTTTCACTCCACCGCACTCTCTGTTTCCTTTAGTTTGTTAAAGTGGAATTACCGGCGGGAACTAGTTAAGGATCTTGGCAGGTCCGAGCTTCGGCCCTTGCTCGATGCTTATATTATTGAGCATTGTGTCGTCCAAACACTACTCCCTCTCCGCCGAGTTTTACCTTGCAGTGCTGGAGGGATGTTAATCGCCGGTCCCCATGAGTAGCAAAAATTAAATCTTTTGTTGATGTAGATCTTTTCATTTTTTTTTTAGCTGATGGCTGGACATTCCAAGGATGCCCTTGGACCAGCCCAGGCCCTGGTGAAACATTTGATTCGGAAGGGCGCTGACGTAAACATAGCAGACAAGGCAGAGAAGAATCCTCTTGAATATCTCTCTGACAAGATGGCAGTTTTAGAAGTCAGGTACGTAGAGACATTTTTTGAAAAATCTCTTTCACCAAGTAATCAAAGATTAATCTTTAGTACCACCTCTTTTCCTTTCAAACAAATTTCCATTTAATGGTATGAGATCGAAAACAGTTTTCAGTAATAAACACTCAATTACTTTGTATTATCTTTATCGTTTACTTAATAATTTTGTGAGAAAAAACGATCCAATAAATGCGCAATGCCAATGATCTTCCTTTGCCAGATGGCATTTACCATGGGATCGCTATACCATAGGGTTCGCCATTATTCATGTTTCCATTGTAATATCAATCTATATATGTACTGAAAATATGTTTATGCTTCTCAAGATCAGAAATGGATAACTCTAAAAAGTTTTGGTGTTGCACATGGCAACCCTTTTGTTATTGATGTCCTTTTTTGTGTGTTTGTGCTGACCTGCATGTACGATTAACAAACGACCGTACGCATCGTCATTTGTGGCAACGGAAAAATTTACAATTTGAGAGTTATCTACTTATGTTTCTCTTCTCATGCTACAGTGAAGAGCCAACAGAGAGCCATGCACTCCGGGGACACCAACTTGGAGGTGCTTCTAATGATGCTGATGGCAGACCAGGTAGCAAGGTGGAATCGAAAACCCAACCCGGTAAGAGGAAACCAAGTCCCACAGGATCATCTGCAATTTCCGCTCTGGTCCTACACGACTTATCCAAAGAAATACCCCTTGATAAAGTCCTAACGTTAGGTCTAAAATTAGGACTCGATCAACCCACGGTTGCCCGCTTTGAAGCTACGAACGTCAAGGGAACCAGAGTAACTTCCATTGGTACCCGAGCTATGTTGTTTGATTGGTTCAATGACACAACATGTGCAAAAGCTATCCCGACACTCAGAGGAGCACTAGAGGGTTCGGGTTTATCAAGGCTTGCAGACGAATTTCTGCAGCATTCTAATTAATCGTTGATGTTGGATTAAAGGAACACTAGTAGCCGTTTCGTTTAAAGCGCTTTACCTGTCCACCGGCTGATTACATCGGCCTACCATTTATCCACAAAACTACAAAGTAAAGCCCATTTAAAAAATCTTTAAAAAAATCTTTAAAAAATCAATGGGTCCTTCGCATAGGTACAGGTACAATCACATCACTCTCATCTTAAAGGAGCTCCCTTGATAAACCTATTCCCGCATGCATCCACTGCAAAGTTCTCCTGCTCACATTTAAAGCAATCCATGGCCTTGTTCCTACTTATCTATCCGAATCGATATCCCAATATCTACCAACCAGATCACTCAGATCTGCCTCGCAAAATCTGCTAGTAGTAAAAAGGAGCAAAACCATATCTTTCGGTGACAGGTCCTTTGAATGTGCTGCACCAACCCTTTGGAACTTTCTTCTTGGCACTCTCTGTGCTCGTTCAGACATAGACGTATTCTAGACAAAAACTCAAGTCATATTTGTTCAACATTTTATTTTAATTTTGCACTGGTTTGTACCATCTTTGTGACTGACTGAATGCGTAGCATAATGCCAGGAAGAATTTTTCAATGAATCTCCCAACAAGCGGGATGTTTATTTATCTATTTATTTTATTTATATTGTTGTATTTGGCCTTCCTCACCATTATAATAATTTTCAAATGTTATATTACATGTATCACCTTTAATAGTAGCCTATAATCTAGGCGGAGTGCCGAGCTTTTTTTCTTTGCTGCTAGACTAACCTTTAGCAGAACGTCTGATACGGCGAGACTACAAAACCGTGAGTCGCGTTGAGCCGCTTCGCGACTCACGGTTCGTAGTCTCGCCGTATCAGACGTTTTGCTTAAGGTTAGTCTAACAGCAAAGAAAAAGTTCGGCACTCCGCCTAGATTATAGGCTACTTTAAAGGTACTAGATCCCATTTGCACGCCANAAGCAATCCATGGCCTTGTTCCTACTTATCTATCCGAATCGATATCCCAATATCTACCAACCAGATCACTCAGATCTGCCTCGCAAAATCTGCTACTAGTAAAAAGAAGTAAAACCAAATCTTTCGGTGACAGGTCCTTTGAATGTACTGCACCCACCCTTTGGTCCTTTCTTCCTGGCACTCCCCGTGCTCGGCCAAACGTAGACGTATTGCAGAAAAAAACTCAAGACATATTTGTTCAACACTTCATTTTAATTTTGCAGTGGTTTGTACCATCTTTGTGACTGACTGAATGCGTAGCATAATGCCAGGAAGAATTTTTCAATGAATCTCCCAAAAAGCGGGATGTTTATTTATCTATTTATTTTATTTATGTTGTTGTATTTGGCCTTCCTCACCATTATAATAATGTTCAAATATTTTATTACATGTATCACCTTTAATAGAAGCTACAGTCGATTGTTCAAATATATACTGTATGCCTACTTTAATACTTGCAATTGTTGATTATATATGAAATTATTTATATATATTTCTTTATTTATATTGTTTTCTACATTTTGTACCTTGATTGTGAAATGTTTGTAAAACGCATTGGTATTACCTTCGGTAATTAAATGCGCTTTACAAGAGCTAACTATTATTATTTTATGTTCATATAAATGAAGAGATACATTGAAGAAAAAAACGCAATTGTAGGGTTATACCATAGATCTAAGTCCATGGTTAAAGAAAGTAAGGAAGTTTTTGGACATTCATTAATTATGTATGTCGAGAGAAAAAACATTATTGTCTCAATCATTTTATGAAAAGAGGTTAAAAAGAACAACGTTATTCTAACTCTATCAGCAGTAGTGTAGTTATGTTTTTCTATATTTTCATTTAGAGGTAGGGTATGGCCAAATGATAGTTTTCTCCATTCGCTTACTAGGTGTCTATTTCTACACACATATCTGTTCGATTTGCCCAATTTTAGTGGTAAAAATACAAAGATTTTAAATTACAAATTACACAGAACATGTTCGTTGTGTTAGTTGTTAATGAAATTGTTTTGCCATAAAATCATGAATGTATGTATGTCAAACTGTCGATTTCTGGCCTCTCGATCAATCCAACATTTGTTGCAAAAAGTCTTGGTGTGGAGTTTGTTTCAGCACTCAAGATGGATCGTCACGTGTCATTTATCATCCCTCTGTCTTGGACTTCACTACCACCGTTGCTTAAAGAACTACTTTGGCTTCCTATTAAGCGACGCATTGTGTTCAAGATTCTGACGGTTGTCTACAAGTGCATCTAAAACAAAGCTGTGAAACAACCGTTAGTTTGTAAGAGCGCTACAGAAATGACTTTGTATTGTATTGTGCAAACATTGAAGCGCCGGTGCATGTTTCATTCTATATATTTTTTTTTTAGGCAATATGAAAGTTTTGGATTTTTGTAAGCACACAGCAAATAGGAGAGACCTACCAAAATATATCTCAGTGTTGACAATAATTGAAACTTCAAAATGTATAACTTTTTCGTTACTGTATCATTTATATCGGTTTTTTGCTCAATAAACGTCGACTGATCTGTTTCTCCACTTTTTCTTCTCCTATCACAGTTAACTTAGGGTGAACTTCTCCTTTAATGTGCATAGAGAGAGAGAGAGAGACAGAGACAGAGATGACATTGTATTGAAAAGGATGTTTAGTTTGCTACTGATGTCCAACGTTTTACCGTTGGAAAAACCGAAGAAAATTAACAATGAACTCAAAATAGACAACAATGTTTAGAAATATTTAAAAGCAGAATTTAATAATTCTTTACAAGTATCCTTTTATAATCAAACATTTTAGTCATCTATAAGTCATGATAAATTGCTATGAAGCAAAAGAAATTATACAAATAGCTCATGCAATAATTCCTAAGTACAAACTTTGTAAAAGCAAAAGTAAAACACTTTTACAAAAAATTCAAAATGGGCACCCGATATGCTATACAGCGCTACCAATTTTACCGCTTAGATATGAATGGGGTAATAATGTTGCTGGGAGCATCAAGGCATGATAGACATGAACGCTATTACAGGTTGACATCATTTTATTATTATTATAATCTTCATGATTATCATTATTATTATTATTTTTATTATCATTATTCATATTATTATTATCATTATCATTATTATCACTTTCTAAGATAAAATTGAAGTTTAAGTTTGACATTGTAGTTCACGAAAAATATTAATATGAAGTATTTACAAAAATTAAATGTACAACAGGGGTTCGATTCCGGTTCGGGACACCCCTGTTAGGTTTTACTAAATAAATCATGAATGATCATAAGTAATGCACCCCCCCCCCCCCCCCCCANNCCCCCCCCATCCATAGGGATATATGCCCCAATAAAACAAGTCCAAAATGTTGCATACAAACAAACAAAAACCATTAAAAGCAAACATGTAAATGAGGTTTTCACGAAATCACCTAAATCAGTACATGTTTGCGGACAAGACATTGAAATCCGTCTTAAATTTGATATACGCGTTAATAGGATGTCGTTGAAGTTGTACTTGCGACTATCTCGTTAAACGACACCCGGGTGCATGTTGGTTTTTCAGATGAGAAACGAGAAACCAATCACAAAACTTGTATGCCATTCTCCGACTTTTCTCGATCCGACGGAAATGGCGTTCAGCATTGAGTTTTGCACCTTTCAAAGGAAGCCCAAAATCCCGAGGCCAGTATGGCCATCACTTAGAAGAAAAAAAAACAAATTAATATGGCTCATTCTTTACTACTCTCGCTAGAAAGAACAGGTAATCAAACAAATGGAAGTCAGACAAAACTACGGAAAAACGAGCAAGTTTAAATACGCCGTTAACGCCAGAAAACGCACGGGGCGTACGATAAAAATAAAGCCAACAACGTTTTAATACGAGGCAATGTGTACTAAAGGTTTGGAGAAAATCGTGGATGGTCAATCCATTGTTGGTACAGGCCCTATATGTTTTCTCCTTTAAACAATTAAAAATTTTGGTCAAAAAATCTTCCATGTCCTTAAATGATTTGTTACATAATGTAATTTTCAATTGACAAACATTTCAAGTAATAATTATTGATATGTTCAACAACAGGGCGAGAATGCAAAGATGTTGCCTCGCCTTGATTTGAACAAATGAGGGATTTATCGTTCATCGATTGTTACATGCCATTTTCGGCATATTTACCAGTGCTCGGTTTTCCGAAATTGTGTCGTACTGAATTGGTTTGGTATAATGGTTATGCACGAGGTGTAAGGCTTTCTGGAAGTCCGAACAAATCACTGAAGTAATCTGCATGGATCTTGACTGTTCTGTACCTCGTTGCAAGGTTTATCTAACCACAGCCACTCATACGTTGATCTTGGGACTACACCTATTATCGCCTCGCATGAGGAGCAAGATGGCGGCCGAGTTACCTCATGTTCATTGACGAATAAGCCTATCCATGATGAAAGAGTTCAGTTCACACGATCTTAACTACTTTTAGAAAATGGACCCAAGGTAACTCTGATAGCCTTGTGCGTCACACATTGATATGTGTGAACATGACAACGAGGTATTAATTAACCAGGGGGTGTTTAACAAAGATCCTTAGTCGAACTTAATTCTAGGTTGGACTTCAAAATTATGGAGAGCCATTTGTAGCCTTAAAGAGAAGATTGAGTTCTTGTAGAGGTGGAAAATAATTTGTGAGCGTTATCATTCTTATTATGCAAGTGTGGAAGAACATCAGATAAGTCAATTCCCTGAAAAGCATGGCTCTTCAAATGCCTTCATATTCTAAATATGTCATTTAACATCGTAAAACTCCGGGGTAGGATTTCTACGCCACGTGTTCGTGTAGTCCCATAAACATCATTATGTGTACAGTGTTTGTAATTTTACCAAGACTTGGCCAAATTTCTCATCATTTTGATGATTTCAGAACCTTGCAATTCACTCAAATTTTTACATGCTAGATGATCAACCTTTTCAGGTCGATTCCACACCGTTTCTTTCACAATACAATCGCATGACCAGAACTCAACTTCATCTTTAAAATAAATATATTCAAAACCAAAAATTCAAGTATTGTAGACTTTTTATAAATTCCACATCAAGAACATGAAATCTCCCAAGATAATAAAAAATATGAATGATTTGAACCAACATTTTATGCTTTTTAACTTGATTTTTACAAAATATTTTCAATGACGGTAACGGCTTTCCATAATTGTAAAGTCCAACTTAGAGATATTATCAACTTAGGATCTTTGTGAAACACCCCCAGAACATGATTTCTATGAGATGTACATGTAGATAGGATATCAAAATTTTCTTGAGTTCATATTTTTCCTCGAAAATAGTTGCGATCGTGTTTTAAGTGGCATTCTACCCAAAATGCACCTCGCCCCATGATGACGAAACAGAGTGTGTGTCCAGATAACTACCATCCCCTACATCCGGGTTAGTAGGGGCTTTGTTTTTTGCTTTGTATTCTATGATGAAATATACGAGCATTATGATGCAGATGACGAGCATGATGACTCCGATGATGACGCCCGCTATCGACCAGTTCTTCGTCGATTTCGAAGCTTCGAGCGAGCCTTCGTAGTCGCCTTCTTTGTATTTGTCTTTCACCTAGTAGAGAATGGTAAGAAGGAATACACTTTATTAAAGTTGCTCAAGCGTAGGTATAGAGAGGGCAGCACACGGACGTACGTACTCTGATACGCACGGCAGCGTAATACCGATTGGCTTAGTATTATGTAGTGATAGCCAAGTTGCCTACTTCATGAACGACTATATACCCACGCATGAGCATTTTACGTTTTATCATTCTAAAGAAATATGTGCCTAGGAGGTGTTTACCAAAGGATCCCCACAGAATTGAAAATTTATTGATTTGTATGTTTTCTTTACAAACGTAAATGTTTTTGTTCATTTATGGGACATTGACATTTCATACGTTTATCAAATACATTACATGACATTGTATAAAACACGCTTACAGCACATGACACTTTAATTGCACATTAATATTTGTTGGGAGTATCATTTGCCATTTTGAGAATCCCTGAAGGGGAAGCGACAGGATGTTACATAAAAGTTAATTTGTGATAACGTGAGATCATCAATAAAACACATCGAATACTATTTTTTTTTATTTTTTTATTACACAGCTCTCCTTGCACATCTATTTAAAAAATAAATCAGTTTCAAACACACACACAAACTCACTCACTTTCTCTCTCCCCCCCCCCCTCTTTCAACGCACCCACACCCTGCGCGCTTAAGTATCAATTGAGTACTCAGTATGTATACATCAGTATGTTACTATATGTTTGGGGGCACACAATGTTTGTATGAATATTACATACCGAGGACGAAATTTATCGCCCAACCGAGGACCTGATAATCCTCTGCATATAGAGCACATACCATAATAAATGTACCCCTATATAAAACGGTCTCTCATTCTAAATATTTTAGAACCGAAGGCGTCCTCGGTTTATAAGTGCGCGTCAAAGTGAAATGTATAGTATATACTATTTGAATTTGAATTGAATTTATTAATTTCACTTGCTCGAATACAGGAGGAAAAAAGCGAATGTTTCATCAAGAAATAATATTGTAAAAAATACTATAGCTTAGTTACATTATTAACAACTGAAAAGGTTTGGCAGTTTGAAAATGATTGAAGGTCTATTTATATTTGACTTGTGAAAATAAGGGTTATTAGAAAAAGCGTGGCATGTAATGAAAATGCCCTCTTTAAACTTAAGTACATCTTAATATAAGTTGGTTAAGATATTATTAATATTCATCAATTAAGTATAAAGCGGAGTGTGATTTTTTAAAATGTTTAACAAGATAAAATTACGAGGACAAGCCACAATGGTAAATGAAAATAGATGAATAAAGGTATAAACACAGTGAAGAAAGTTGAAAGCTAAGTTATTAAAAGAAATGAAGAAAAAACCCATCCACACACCCTAGCAAACAAAAACACACACGCACACACACCCCAAACCCACCTACAGCTTGAATAGACATACCTGAATTGATTTGATGAGAGCGACTATACCGATAGGCAGGCAGCAGAAAAGCACCCACACACACTCCCCCAAAACATGCAACGCACACCCACACAAACATAAACACGCACACACACCCCAGACCCACTTACAGCTAGGGTAGACATACCTGAATTGATTTGATGAGAGCGACTATACCGATAGGAAGGCAGCAGAAAATAGTGACAAAGAGAGCGAAGAAGAGATGGTCAGTCGGCATCGCCTGGGTGTTTCTCAACATCTCCACCGAAGAGGGCGACTTTCGATTAGAAACAGAAAACATGGATATGATAACTTCAAGATAGTTCGTTTGTTATTTGCCAAAATTAGATATCCCAAAGAGTATTATGGTATCCAAATGTTTGAATATTTACGAAATAGCAAAATGAAGATATGCTGGAGCTAGGGCGATGTGCAGTCTTTTAGCACACGTAACCCCCCTCCCCCTCCCGCCCCCGCCCCATAACGAAATATTCAAAATGAAAGAAAAGCGTTGAATGAGAAAAGGGAAATGGTCTCATACAATAGTTAATCATAGTTACATGTTATACAAAAGCGACATGAATCATTTGTCTACTTTCATTACCAGCACCTTAAAAACATTAAAAATCGCCTGCTACACCAGCAAATTTCAAAAATTTCAATCTATTTCTGTGTGTACTTTTTTATATCATCATCATGTTTCTAGTTTATTTCACATTTCACAAAAAAGAATTCACATAAATGGCAAAATTATAACAAAAATGAAATATACTCAAAGTATGACATTAATGAATTGGTTTAAATGGAAATGTATACAGGTTAACAATTGACAGGAAGCAAACATATATATCTACATGTTTGCTTCCCGAAGCTACAACTGATATGTATCGTCATATTACACTACGGTTTTGTTCTGGTCTCTTCAACCGTTTTCAACTACTTAAGAGCTATATTAACATAGATTCCTGTACATAGTTTCCCAATCAATGTGATTCTGAAGGGATGTGTACAGGTGCGCCATCTACGTCGTTCCCATAGACATAACTCTCCTTAAAGGGGAAAGAAACCCTTGATTGAAGTTAATGATGATAAAAAGCTGAATAACGCATCGAGGAAACATTACTGAGAATGTAGTAGAGAAAGATAAATATTTCTTAACTTAAATTAGTGCTCCTTGAAACACATATTATTAAATCTTCAATTTCTCCTACTTTTAGGCGTGTAGCTTTTTATTAGTCTTATACCATGTATATAGAGATCATGTCAAAATACCACTCTTCTTTGTGATGTATGGATAACTTTTTTTTCCATAACAAGGGATATATTTTTGGTACAGCAGTGATATAATGTTTTTTAACGACAAAACCATTGAGAAGATGCTGAACGATGAAGTTAGGGAGTCACCAACTTGTATTTGATTGGGTATAGTAAATACTTAATTATTTCTTATCCTCATTCTATTTTATCACATTTTTTTTTACAAGGGTTCTGTTAATCTCTGCTTTTTTTTTGTTCTTGCAAATGTAGGGTTGTCATCATTACAAATAGTTGATACTAAGAGCAAACTTACCTTCGATCTTCCTGTAATGACAGAGAAATAAAAAACAAAACATTATTTTTTAGCAAGGTAGAAATCATATCAGAAATGACAATTTGTATAAAAAGGCGGGTTCACGGAGTTTGAAAGCATTTATATTCTAATCAAACTGTTTAAGACCATTGCCTGCATCAAGAATCGTTTTACATTTCCCACACTGCCGTGCCCCCCCCCCACACACACACACTTAAACCATCACAAAATAGCAATATAAGGCTACGAATATTTGATTCTGATTTGTAGTATTAGAAGTAGTAGTAGTAGTAATGATAGTGGTGGTGGTAGTAGTAGTAGTAGTAGTAGTTGAAGTAGTAGTAGTAGTAATAATAATAATAATAATAGAAGTAGTAG
>BEXV01001285.1:70588-91718 GCA_003118195.1 Hemicentrotus pulcherrimus
TAAATGTGCTTTGTATTGTCAGAAGTATGATCGTAAAAATATGAAAATGTGATCATTGTAATTTGTTGCTTTATACAGGACTGGTATAAACATTCAAATTCTACTAATCCAAAATGTTTAAATCGTATCTATTTGCAATTTCTTTCCTGAGTCAGTTGTATTTTAAACTTGGATTCCCATTTTTCAGTTTGTTTATTTGCTATTTTTACACCAGTTTCCGACTATATTTCAATCTCAACAGACTCTCTTTGAGTGACATTTACCCCTTTTTTTCTCTCTCTCTCTCTCACTCTCTCTCTCTCTCACTCTATCTCTCTCTTTTTCTCTCTCCATCACACTCTATCTCTTTCTCTCTCTCTCCCCACATAATATATATATATATATATATATATATTTATATATATATCTCTAAACCTGTCCTTTTCCCTCTCGTAGTATTATGCGAAATAATAAACATAGAGATATTACTCCCGAAAAGGGATCTGGAACAGGATTCGGTGGGTTGAGTCATCTCGTCGAGGGAGCAAGAAAGATACGGATAAATATGTTGCTGTGTCGGGTCAGCTGTTTCGGTATTCTCGCTCGATCATTGTGTATAATGTCAATGCAGAAGTTTTAACTCTGTGAGATATATAATGTCGGTCGGCCGGCGAATTATTTTTTTCATACGAACTGTGACTTGTTATCCGCTGTGAAGGCTTTGAGAGAGACTACAACTATAATACTTCTTTTTTCTCGAATTCACCAGCAGCAATCATTAAACAGCATTGTCAAACTTACTATAATATCAGCAAAAGAATATTTTTCTTAAAAAGGATTTGGTTGCAGTGAGTTTCGAACCCAGTACGTTAGCTTTCAACGAAAGCATATTTAACCTTGACGAAAGTAACTGTATATTATGAAAAAAATGACCATGTGCGCATGTATAGATAGTTCTTAGGAAAAATATCACCTGGCCCCTGGTTTATAGCGTTAAATTTGTAGACATTAATTGGCATCGATTTATTTGTCGGCAATTGGTGGCTATATTTTGTCGGTAATTCGGTGGCCTCTACACACCCCACTGAAAAAGGTCTAGCGACGCCCCTGTAGTGTAGAGATATCGACTGCTTATAGAGGCGGTTCCCGAGAGCATACAAAAACAGCCAGACATCGAATATTAAATGCAGTCGATATGTCTTTTATGTGCAGAATCCAAACAAAAATCGACCAAAAATTCTTATCTTATTCTTTTATTGAGTAAAGATTGGTTAAAACATCACGGAAAATCTGAGAAAATGTCTGTTTATCTTTTCCGGAAAAATGACTGAAATCAGTTTGGAAACGCAGACAAAAAGCACTGTATGGTGTCCGCACTCGCTCAACGAATATTTTAACATGTAAACCAATGGGTATCGCAGCAAAATTTTATTATTTTCCCGGTAACGGAATTTTGCCGGGATTTTACTCTTGGACGGTTTTGGCATTTTTCGTTTCTTTACGGGAATGGCTAAAATCACGACTCTAATTTCAACCAATCAGATGGCTGGATTTCTTAAGTGAGGTATATAAAGGTTTTTATTAGTCCATCATTCCATTTCAACACGACCCTGGATCACAAAAATATTCTAAGTTGATAAGATTGAGGAAAGTAAAAAGCTGAAATGCATATTCTTAAAACACAATACATTATGAAAAGATATGAAATAGGTATGACGAATCGTTCATAAACGGACACAGATCGGCACAGATCACACTTTGGTTCATCTAAAAGTACTTTGCCCGAAATACTAAGCATGGCTATTATAAAATAGAAGTTAAACCATTAAAACAAAATGCCTCATGACCTCAATTTTTATATTTGATTATTTATGTACAGGTTACGATGGTAATAATGATGATCAAAGGATTTATCATAGCATACATAAACTTGTTATGCTCAATATTCCTATCGCTCGATGCAGACTTTATCAAATACGTCCATTTTTACAAGTTAAACAAGTCTCTCTATCATTTTAAAGAAATCAATCCCTGTCGGGTATCCATTTTCTATATGTACATCGGTCGAATGTGGAAAATGTAGATCAATGTCCACAAAAGAAAGTCAATTGCAGGGATTCGAACCCTATATCTTATAATCTTTAATGTGGTCACCTATCCACCAGATCCACAGCATCATTATAAATACAACAAACACTTACAGACAACATATTAATTACAGAAAATGAAAAGTGCTAATCCAGTTTAGGTTCAACAGATAGACAAATTCATTGACGATCTTTTCTTCTAAGTAGAGAGAACTGAAAAATGTTTTAATGTCCACAACGAAATAGTGATGCACTAATTGCACAATACACTTTTGGACATTTCTTTACAAAATGTAAGTACGATGTATCTTCTTTCTTTTTACTTTGACTAATGTTACTGTGTCTAGTCTGTTTTGTTTTTCTTTGCAAATATCAAGCAAAGCAATGTTGTTTGGGGCAGACTAGACCATTACACTTTTTGTATGTCACTCAGTCTTTGGTTTGCCGAGGACAATGTGCCCCCATTATATACATGTCAATGTGGTAGATGTTACTGTAAAGGAAAAATATTACTTTCAAATTATGTGTTCATTCTGTTTAAATGTAATTCAAGAAGGACAGATGTAAGAAAGAAACAAATCTACTTCTTCGTTGATACACGGCCATGGCATGTGAACTTGTGCTTGCTGTTGATAAGATGTGACTAAATCCCAAGTATCTATCAGCTTGGCATTAATGCCAACAAACTCCTCCTCCATAATTCGACTCATTTGTCTGAAAACATAGTCGTTGCTATGGACACGTGACTCAAATGAAGGTTGTTCACGAGGCTGAGATTTTTTGATAACAGCCATTACGCGATCGTCACCGAGTCTCGTACGCATGCGTGCGATGGCGTTACGAATCGCGCGCATCCTGTCACGATAGCTGTCCATATTCCACGAGGCGTAGTGCGCTGACATGCTGATAAAAATAACGTATTTTACATCGGGGTCATTGAGCATATCCATGTATTCGGGTTCGAACATGCGCTCTAAACCAACAAAGTTAAAAATTGCCGTCAGTGCCGCAGAGAGGACATGACGCTTATACATGACCGTATGCGTCTCGTCCTCGGTGCAGCCATAAAACGAGTTCGAAACATCCTTTTTGCCCAATTTCCTTTCCAGGACTCGGAACCATTGGCATGCTATAGAATCACCGAACATGATGATTTTGTGACCTGCCAGGCACTTCTTGACGTTGTCCGGGTCATCCCATGAGTGTCTGTTGGAGCAGACGAGTGATTGCCATTGTGGGCCTAGCCAATATCCTTCTGGAAGTAAGCTTGAATTCCTGCTGTCGCAGTCGCCGCACAATACTCGAGGACGTTCGATCTTGTAATCAAAGATTACAGAAAGCAGTCCTGTTTTAAGCAAAAATCACAAGAGTGGTTTAATTTAAAACTGGTGCAGTAAACAATTCAAATCATAATCCAATTGAAAGTATTCTCTTGTGATGAATAGCAAAATAAACAAGTAAAATTTATATGTTGCTATGTCTGAAAAATATATGGCAAGTTTAGGAGGCATGCTCTAAATCTGATTTTGTGACCTCGTCTCTTGAAAAAGGAATTCGTAAAAATAATGAGTGAGATTGTCATGAATGTACAGGAGTGGCGATACAAAAATGAGGATGGGGTGATTGTGATAACCTTCTCCACCCCTTTCCATTCTCCATTTTCTGTTGCTTGTCAGTGTGTTTGGAAGCCTATGGACCTTCTCCAACGTTCATTTCCGGTTCTCCAGCTTGGAGAGTCTGAAGATTGCATTCTAGCAAAAATACTATACCAAAGACCTTTGACTTATGAATGTAGAACGCCACGGACATGAACGGACGTTTCTAGGTATTGCACTAGGTAAGTGTACAGTCCAGATATTTTGACATAATATGCTCAGATTAGGGATATCTCTCCGTCCCGAGTAAATTTTGTGTAAATATTGCCTCAATCATGCCTTTTGGCATCGAAATTTACATTGATTTGATTCCGGATACATACTTAGGCCTTTATCGACCTGGCTTGGTTGGCTTTGATTGCCATAGTGAACTACTTACCTGTACTGCTCTTTTCTGCAATATCCACGTGGTACACTGATTGGGGTGATCTCAGCTGGGTCTTGTAGAATGTGCTATGGTGAAGATTAAAAGAAAGAGAACAGAGTATAGTATATACAAAAGAAAGTCATAATTTGGGTCAGTAATTGTAGACAACCTGATAGATTGATTTATATGCATTATTTCAGACTATCCAGCTATGTAATGTTTGTATGTATGTATTTTGCATTGTAAATGTCCTAGACGTCTTTCTTTTTCAGATCTAGAACGACGGCGCGACAGACTTGGCACATCAATAGCAATCGTTAAACTTGTTTTGAAAGTTCAATCTTTTTTTTCTTTTTTTTAAAGAGATCTAGGGACAAAACAATGCCACATAGTAGTCGAGAGTAACAATGGCGTCAACTATTTTGAATATCCAACATTGATTCCGTATTATCTTTGAAAGGAACCGGTACTTATGGGAGATACAAACTTACTTGTTAAATAGGTACTTCTTTCCTTCAATGAGCTGATTAACTGGCTGCTCTATTCCAGCAAACTGTCCATAAGACACTATAGATGTGATGTTATCACAAATGAATCCATCAGGCATGGTGCATAAAAAGGCGCTCTGGCCCATCCCAGTCTCATTGGCGCCATAAATGCAAATGTTCTTGTTCACCAGGTGGTTCCAACCTCGTTTCACCACGCACCGACCTTGGCCATCGCCGACGCCAAATCTGTTGTATCTGGCGGCCCAAGTGAAGCACCCATCAGCTTTCATGTAGACCTCGCTCAGCCACCGTACGGTGTCCGATGGATAGCCTAGTATTACGTGTAGGTCCAGTCTTCCAGCAAGTGGCGCCAAGAAATAAGCTGAGTAGCTCCCATTCTGATGATCAACCAGACGAGCAGCAGTTCTGAAGTGCTTGTTGGTCGAGGTCACTCTAACAAACCAGAAGTCACCACCTCCGGTCTGAGGGCGCCCCATCCCGTCGTACGCGTGTATCCGAATCTCAACGATATCGCCGACTTCGTACCCTTGTCGGACGGGATAGAAAATGGATGTTGCTGCAGAGGTTAAGAGCGAAGCATTAAAGTTTGAGTACTCCTTGATTTTAGTACTGTTGTGAATATAGACATCAAAAAGATGGTCCAGTTCATATGATTTTAAATTGAGTAGATGTATCGATTGTGTGGTGTGTTGTTCTACTTCTCCGCTGCCCTTTGCCACGAGACTTACAGCAAAGCTGATCCTTTTTGAAGCTGAAAAGACCTGATGATCGAAGAAAAAATGTATTAAAAATATTTATTTTACTCTTCATCTATACGTGAGATCACTTTCATGAGAAAATTCTGTGAAAGAAGGAAATAGTTGTGTCGATTTGAGACACTGCAGTCATTACGATGGTTTACACGGGTTCGTATCCCACCGCTGCCACCACGTTAATGATCAATCATAACAACGGTCAAAGTTAACTTACTCGATCTGTATAATCATGATGCTTCGTCATGACCAGCAGCGGCTCGAATAGGCCTATAAACATTACTGTCCAACACCACCTCATCTCAACATTTCGGGCTGCTGTAACAAATCAGGACTCTTACGGAGACTGGCGATAGCTCGAAAGACCGACAGTCCAAAAGATCGCGGCTTTTACACAGGCGATTTTCTCCCTGTTATTTGCCAAACTTTTTGTTTGTATGAGATTTTGAGATCTGTATCTCTGCCCCCTTAAAAGCAATCTGGCGGTATAGAGACCCCCCCCCNCATTTTACCAGTCGGTTCGACATGCTAGAAACCTTTCCCTATTTGATTTAAGTGGTTTCCGTTCTGAGTGGTTGTTGCACATTGAAAGCACTCAGTTTGTGGGAAACGTCTAAAAGAAAGACGTATAGGGCCTGATGCATGCCCGTGTTCACTCATTTGGTTAATTCATCAACCAATGAATATGTAGGGTGTGTAATGCGTTAATATTTACACAAAAAGTGAATACCCAATTAAATACATTAGGTAAGAAACTTGACAAGAGGGTAGTGTGTGTCCGACCAATTTGGGGCATGCTCTTCGTCTTTTTACCCAAAGTGGCAATATTCGTTTATTTAAAAGGATTCAATACGTTGACCCTTCTGATAACATTACCAAAGTCGGATAAAATACTGCTCAAAGTTGGTCGGACACGTGACTACCTTTGTGCCGGGAAATTTTTTTACCCACTGTATGTTAAAAGTTAACTATACACAACGATAACAAATAATGGCGGGATAAAGCGATGACCACTTTATAAAGTAATAGAGACTTTTTTCTTTTCTTAGATCACTTGGTTCATCTCAGTATAATTTTTCACTGTTTCATGGTCATGCGATTTACGTGGATTAATTTTGAAACATGACAAAATAATATTAATGTACATAACATGATTTTATACATTTTAAATCAACTTTAATAGATCAGAAGTAAATCTATAACAAGATAAAACAAAATATATGGGTACCCTCAAACCCTATTCTATCTAGAGGTCTACTTACATACCCCCTCCTCCAATCTTACAATTACGTCGTTACATTAAAGCCCCACTGCACTACTTATAGCTAATTGCGCACTCTATATAGCAAACAATGCCCAATCGGTGCCTGTTGATCCCCTTTTTCTTATCTTAATTGAGAGTTGATTTGATGTCAGTGGCCTTGCAGGTAGGTCTAATCCCACTGGCCAAACTAGTACAGAAGGGATTTAAAGAGTATAGACGCCATCATGCATGCACATGTGAAAATAATACCGGGATGTATACGTGTGTTCAAACTGTACAGGAAGCACTGGTTTACAGTGTTAAATAATTTCCGGTCAAATGATTAGACTTAAATATCTATTGTCGGGCCTATATTTGGCAACATGGGACATAACAGGTATTACAGTCATGATATTGGCACTTCATTCACAAATATTAGTCCTGTAGAGTACAGATCCTATAATCGGTTATCATCATGATAAGAAAGCATACTATACAATTTCATCATAAACGAATCGAACAGACACTGAATTTAGATGATTTCGTTGTATTCTCGTTATAGTTCGAGACTGATATTACACACAAGTAATACTTTGTGTTGATGTTGTAGTTGCAATCTAGCGTGGTTAATACATGCAGTTAACCTTGCTACAGTGCGTCCCCAAAAAACTATACACTTTCGATATGAATACCGAATAAAGAATATATGATTCTGGGGAATATTTATATGTATGGAAAGCTCATAAACTCAACTTTCATATGACACCAAAAATTCCGAAAACAAATTATGCTTGGGTGAGCACTGCTCACTTTTGTAAAGGGTATGAACATTAGGTTGCGCAGGAATTAGCCTTCCAATTTGTGAGAGGTAAATCCGTAGAGATTATATAAATTGAATATTCAAATACAATATTGTTGAAAAAAGGTATGTCCAATATGTCGGCTACTTATTCTTCAGGTAAATGGGTACCCTGAAGAATATTAGTAGCCTACATCAAAGTCACAGATGTAAAAACATCATCAAAGTCACAGATGTAAAAACATAACAGTTTGTAACATGGAAATTACAACATGTACCATCACCCCATCCTGACTCCCATTAACACATCACTGTGTCTAACAGAGACAGTTACAATGCTTCAATAACAAATGCAATTCCTGTTCACTCAAACCTAAACATTTGGTTTAATAAACCATTAGATTCACTCAGCAAATCATGAATGTATCATATCATCCTCAATTTTGTAAGCTCCAAAAGATTTACCTCTCACAAATTGGAAGGCTTATTCCTGCGCAACCTAATTTTTGTACCCTTTACAAAAGTGAGCAGTGCTTACCCAAGCATGAATTGTTTTCGGACTTTTTGGTGTCATATGAAAGTTGAGTTTATGAACTTTCCATACATATACAACTTTCCCCCCAGAATCATATATTATTTATTCGGCAGCCATTTCAAAAGTATAATTTGTTTTGGACGCATGCACTGTAGTTTTAAGGGGAAATATAGATTGACACATACATCCCACGTTATGATCTAATTCCGTATAAGATACACCAAATTGTTAACCCACCCACTGTGTCAAAATAACATGGCGAAGGATAACAAACTGAGGAATTAAAAGGCCAAAACTTTAAGAAAAGCGCATGATGTGATGAAATCATAAACTAATTGTATGAGTTGTCTAAATTTAGACCCCTCAACATGAAAAAAAAACACCAAAAAAGTGGAAGCAAAATGGACGCTCCAGTCATGACTCACCCACACGAAAACTAAGAACACTAAGGTCGCCAGAGCAGTAATGAAACATTTTCTTAGCCATGAAGACCCACTTCTTCTCTTTGTGTTAGGAACTCTTTTGCTCTGAACTAAGCTGAACTTCGACAGTACAATATTTACGATGGTTTGACTTGAAGACATTCTGTATAATTGTTTATGATGTTATGAGACACTGACTCCTCTAAACCAAGACAGACACACGCATGCACTCTTGACACTGCAGACTGATGTTCGATCGCAAAATGAATATGCATGATAGTAATCTTTTCGTGATCATTCGGGCAACAATTTCTTGAAACTCCACCAATATCAAGGGGGTTATCCTATCCTGATCTAATCTCTACGGCAAAGATGTAGTATTATTAATCACAGACATTTATCAAGGAAACGAATCGTTTCGAATGTCTTATCTTGCTAACAGTCGTGACAAGACTGAGGAAGTACCTATAACACCAAGGTAGTTTATATTGGCACGAGCAGGACTAATGAATATTCATGACTCCACTAAAGCTCGTGCCAAGACGCCGAGCGACTAAAACGAGACTAATCGCGAAAAACCCGAGTGAACGAGAGAAGCGCTTCCAAGTGACATTTCGTCATCTCAGCCGCTTAGTCAGAGTCATGAGGCCTTGTCAAAAGGCTAAGGCAGGCTAGGCTGAAAATGCTTTTTCCTGCGTTTTCATCCCTTTCAGGGCACTTTATTTCACATATCTATACAACTTTCACATTAACATGCACATACACAATTTATTAATATTTTTAGCATATCACTCAAAGCATTTACCTGTTTTTCATTAATAATTATTATTTACAGAATAGTGTTTTTTTATCTTTTTTGATAACTTGGATAGTGTTTTAGATCGTGTTCATTCTTTTTAGGACAGAATCGTATTATCGGGGAACATTACTTGTGACATGCTTACAACAAATCCCTTTTCAAATAGATTGACTGAATCGTGTACTACTTTAGGATTTACTCAACTTGTTCAACAGCGTACTCGAATGTATTGCTCCCATTAATTAGTGTGTTTCCACACAATTTATTGGTCCTTCGGAAGCTGGAGTGCAATCAGTTGGATTAAGCGACCATTCTTTCTTAGTGTACTTTGTCACAAAATCACTGCATCCAAAGTTAAAGCCCAAAATTCCCTTTTTTTTTTTTTATAACGTTCAGGTCCTGAGACGAAAACAACTTTCATAATGCGTTGAGAGGAGCAAGATAACTAGCTACATGCAGACTACAGTGGTATTGAAAACAACAGTCTGGAGATGGAAATCCGATGAAAGGATTGAAGGTTAATGATTGCAATTGTGAACTTTTTTTTAATCTCTGAAATAAAGTCAGCAAGGTGGACACTTTTTAGTTAGTATTCATCAAAATTGAAATTTAATTTTCGTTTAATGCATCTAGTCAACGTTAACGTCATGCACATAATAAAGAGAAAGAATTCACATAAGCACTCTTCCCTATAATAATTATAGATAGATATGTCTAAAGAAATAACCCTTTTTTTAAGACGGATTATATTTGCAATGATATCCGACTGACGATACAAAACAAATTTAGAAGTACAGAACATACATATACATTGTGTACCATAGTTAAAAATCAAATTAAGAAAGTAGGAGGTCCCACCGAAACTTGAACTCGGATCGCTGGATTCAAAGTCCAGACTGCTAAACATTTCACCATGGCACCGCGGATGAATAAGGAATAACCAGGTATCATGATAGAATATAATAGACAGTTTAAGATGTGAGAGAAAAGAAGAGATGGCACGTTGAAGAAAGCTGATTAGAACATAAACTTAAACATTTATTGGAAAATAACAAGAGTATATATTGCCAACAGCTTATCAATATATAATAGGCATTATGTTTATTATGCACAGTGTGTTTGATTGGGTGCAATGGGTTGGTAACATGAATTAAGTATGGATGATTCCACTTTCAAAAGAAGCGTTATATTCCATTTCAAAAAGTGTAGGGGTGGGACGGGGGGAACTACCAGAAAAATGGGTATAGGTTACATTTTTTAAATGGTGGCCTATACGGACAATAATAAATATTGCTGTCAACCCCAACACGGGATTATTCTTATCAAGAGAAATGCATTTGTTAATAGCGGCTTCCGGGCACTTTTGATAGATTAGAAACAATAAATCAAATTTATTGAAATAGAATCCTTATCTTTTGGAGATTGTTCTATATTCAAGTGCATACAAAAAAAAATTAAATAACACAAAATTGCAGACGAATAATTGAAAAGTCATCAATGTACAATCACAACAGGAGAATAAAATTAAGACAAATTTTTGGATTATCAGCCACACTGTTAAGTAGAGCACTAATTCCTCCGGCTTACCTACCATACCCATTTTTCCATGGCCTTATCTTCCAATACCGGCTAAAAAATGTACTAAATTGATTTGTTGCTTTTGAATTTTTGTTATAAATGTATGAATGATAAACTTGTAGATACTTCCATGCATGCAGTTGAGACTCTCATGTGAGAAAGGTCTTAATATAAGTTTCATTATAACTATGATGACAGCTTTTCTTTCTGTTAAGAAATGGAACAAGGTGCTGGTATGAACGAGGTGCGGAGTGCATCATATCTAATTCACAAAAGTTCTGTTTCTCTTCGTTTTTTAGGCGTTAATATAGCTGTAAAATTACACATGCAGGAGACGTTGCGGTGTAGTGTTAAAGTGCAAGTCCACTCCCAAAATAACTTATTTTTCAATATAAGCAGATTAAATCAGACTAACCAATCAAAAAAAGTTTGAGCAAAATCGGATAACCAATAAGAAAGTTATAAATTTGTAATTTCATGAAAATCACAAGACAAAATGGAAACTCACTCACGAGTCTGTGACGTCATCGCCTCACTATCCACTAATTGTTTTCTTTATATTAATAACATGAATTCCCAATTTTCCCAATAAAAATCTTATTTCCTCACACCGGCATCCAAGTTATATAGTGATAGTAATATGTTGTTTCTTTTTGGTGGATGCACTATTTATATAACAATCAATTATCATGAAAATACAATCAGAAAATTCTATTAATTCTTTTAATTTCATAAACGATTTTGAGAAATGTCATGCACGATAGAAATCATGTAACCTGATGGGCAAATCAAGTTTTCGGGGATAACAAAAGGGAATGGGATAAAGATATTATAAAGCAATTGAAAAATAGTGAGGCAATGATAACCAAATCAGCAATTTGTTTAGTGATTTTATAAGTTTCATAGTTGTCCATACATCCAAAAAAAATCACAACTTTGTCAACTACACTGTGTCATTGCTCAGAAGTGAATACGTTGAGTTTGGCAAATCTGCTTTGCTCTGTTTATTTCTTTCTCTCTTCTTTACTCTTTCCATTTACTCTCATATTCCCACAATACGGATTTGATCAATATTTGCACACAGGTGACATATACGGTCTTATGGTGTAATGGTTAGCACTCTGGACTTTGAATCCAGCGATCCGAGTTCAAGTCTCGGTAAGACCTCTCAGTTTTTTGTTGTTGTTTAAAATGATAATAATAATAATAAGAATAATACTCAGTTTTTATAAAGCGCTTATTACGATCATTGAACGCTTTCAAACTTGGAGATTATTACCCCGGATTTAGCTCCGCTGCCATTACGGCGCTCCATAGCATTTCTAAGAATGAATTCATGCCCTTGGTGTTTGTACATTATGTACTTCTAAATTTGTTTTGTAATTGTCAGACGGATGTATCTTTAAAAACGTCATCCTTCTATTTAGAAGAAAAAAGGGTCAGAAAAAAATTGTGAATGATCGTAGAAATATGAAAATGTGATCATTGTAATTTGTTACTTTATACAGGACTGATATAAACATTCAATTTATCTACTAGTCACATAAATTTAACTCATATCGATTTGCTATTTCTTTCCTGAATCAGTTGTATTCTAAACTTAGATTCCCATCTTTTCAATTTGTTTATTTGCTGTTTTTACACCAGTTTCCGAATATATTTTAATCTCAACAGACTCTCTCTGAGTGACAACCCTTTTCTCCCCTCTCCATCTCTCTCTCTCTCTCTCTCTCTCTCTATCACTCTCTCTCTCTCCCTTCATCTCTCTCTCTCTGTTTATCTAAAGCTGTCCCTTTCTTTTCTTTTCATGAACATTCGGGCAACAATAATACTTGCAAATCCACCAATTTCAAGGGGGGGGGGGTATCTCTAAACCATACCATGATCGATGGCAGAGGGTCCATCTAATATCTTGCAACTACAAGTTCCATCTCTATGGCAAAATGTAGTATTATCTGTATCAATCACAGAAATTAACCAAGAGAATAAATCGTTTCGCATAACCACTTTCAGAAACTGTCTTATCGATAATCGCTAACTGTCGTGACAAGACTGAGGAAGTACCTAGTTTTGCGACTTGCGCTGACAGATAATATTGTAAGCGTAGGCAGGCTAGGCTGAAAAGGTTGCCTTGCCTAAGGCGATTTCCGCTGTACCTTGCCTACAGGATATTTTTTGCTTGGTTTCAGGTTTCAGAAAAAACAACATAGAACTTTTTTCTACGTGTAAAAACAGGCATATTTGATTGGTGATAATTAAATAATTGACTCAAATTGATAGATGATAATTCAATACTGTCTCAAAAATCAACAATTCCATTGTAAATCCCCACTTTTTACTATGCAGTGAAACATTACTCTGGGTTACAAGAGCGGGTGCTCTAAAATAGTCGCGATGCATAGTTAAATTTTGTTCTGAATTTATTAATGATAATTATATACAAAAATATAGTTTGTGGCCTTTGGTTGCCAAAGAGTGAACATTTCATTACTAATTCAAATCATGAATTAAGTTCAAAAGTCGAATTTTTCATTTGCCCCTTCTAAATCACGTATTATAAGATGTAGAAAACTAAGCACCATTCTACTAGGCTTCTGCATTTTCCGTTTTCTTGAGTCTATACTCCAGCTATTAATTGCCCCAATTGGCGGGGTTACGTAGCCAAGCTGCATCTATATGTCATAGTATCTTTTACGTTTTCAAAGACAAAGAAGAAGAAGAAGAAGAAGGTATAAATAGGAGGTGGAACTTTCACAAACCTATAGAGCAAACTCTATGCAAACCAAAAACGTATCCCCAGCCCCCTTCCACAATCAACGAATAAAGCAAGTATTGATCTCACTGTTTAATTATCCCCTTATAAGTCATGTCGTTAATTTTATAGACCGGTGGTTGTAAAATTGCGGTTCAAGGGTTAGGGTTAGGGTTAGGGCAAAATTTTATCATTATGATCCCATTTTACTCCTAAAAATGATTTACCTATCCCTTACCTTTCTCCGATCGGGGGTGCAGGGGGCGCCGGGCTTTTGGTTCATTCGCGTTCTGGTTTTTTAATTTTCAAATAGGGAACAACAGGATCACCCCCTTTATCCGCCTATGGATTATGATAGAATAGAAGGGAAACAAAATAATGCCTAATAATAGAAGGGGTGTATCATGGAGTCTGTTATAGTTATAGAGAGAGAGAGACAATGCCCAGCGCCATCTACGAAGACCAAAACGCAACGCACTGAATTTGAAAGTGGAGCTTTCGTAGGAGAAGAAGCAGGCGAACACCCACGGGTATGTTTTTATTCAAAAGGAGAGAATAAGTAACGTTTTCGTTTTATTAGATGTGTCACAATGTGTTAGGGACATGCTGCTGTGTGTTTGGGACACAACTATCTGTGTGTTTATCCTCTTAATTAATAAATACAATTAATAAAGCTTGCGCTCGTGATAAATGAAGGCCTACGCCGGCCAAGTCAAAGGAGTCGCCAGAGCTCCGGGCATAAATTCGCCTCGGCATGCTTGGTCCCATCTGCAATTTTGTGTGTGAGTTTTTGCTCGTTTGGTTGCTTACAATGAATGATGTTGTTGTTTTGTTAACGGTTTGTGGCATTGTTGTACTATAGGAAATATGTTAGCTGTCAGGTCATCATTAATGATGTCCTTGGCTTTCCTTTGGCTATTCTTTGGCTATCACTAGTCAGTAGTCTAGATCTAGATCTTGAAGTAGAAAAGTTGGAGCTTGTTCAGTAGACCTAACTAGATATCCAAAATATGACGCGTAACTCAGGCGTGGAGATACCCTACTAAAACATACCCAAAATGAAGTAAATATTCATTAAATGTCCAAATAAAGATCATGAGATCATGAGTTAAAAGTTGTTATGTTTATAGACCCTAAGCCTGTTTCGTGTCAATTTTCTTGTTATTTTTGGAGTATTTTTCGGAAAAACAATGATATTAGTAATAGGGTCTAGTATACAACCCAGCATCGGTATGTACTTGTATTCTGCAGTGGTTTGCTGTGAAACCTGAGAAAAAGTGTATACTAATATCATTATTTTTCCAAAAAATACTCCAAAAATAACAAGAAAATTGACACGAAACAGGTGTTATTTGTCCTCTTAGTTATGTTGATGTAGATTGAAAAGCGTTATTATTTTTATTAATGCACTTACTCAGTGCATTGTATTTAATAATGCACTGCAGTGAATTTCTACAAGTAAGAGATTTGTGTGAGCATGTCAGCGTGTGTTTGCGCTTTCAGAGGAGCAAGTCAGCAAGATCACTAGCTACAGACTACAGTGGTATTGAAAAAAACTGTCTGTAGATAGAGATGCATTAAGCAGATTTAATGTTAAATGGATAGTTGAGTTCTGTTGCAGAATTATTATTATTATTATTATTATCTCACAAAAAAAAATATTTTGTGAGATAATAAAAAAAATGAGTGTCAAATTTGAAAGAACATAATATTTAAATGACAAAATCATCTTTGTTTGATCAAAATCGGTTCAGAGACTGCTGAAATATAACGATTTCTAATACTTGTGTACCACCACAAATATTAGATATTTTAACAAAGTTGAAAAAAAAGTTGATAAAAAAACAAAATAACGCCTTTTACGTTGTATTTCAGCCAATGCCGATGTTGGCTTTTTTGTTGGCATTTTGTGTTGCTTATATTACCCACAATAAGCTGGCTCATGTATTGTCATTTTTAATTGAATAATTAATTAACGGTTACCATGTTTTTTTAAAAGTGGAGCTGAATTAGTATGATCGTATTGGCTAAATTTCACACATCTTGGGGTCTAAAATTACCTTCATTACAATTTTAGGTTCTAAAAGGGCACTATAAATGTCATAGATAAGAATAAGAGCAATAACCATGCAATTTGAAGGCATTTACGGTCTGAAAACAGAACTCAACTATCCCTTAAATGATTGCAATTGTGAATTAAATTTCTGCTATCCGGATTTTATCATTCCTGGCTTAAACATGTTCATGTTACATGTATGGGTGATTTATCTTATCAACTCATCTTGTACTGTAGAAAGTGCCTTAAAGTAGCTATCAACTTGCATACATGACATGCTTTTGTTATACCCACTAAAAAAGATGCCTTCTTAAAGTATAAGCTTGTGTAATATAGATTGTAATCACATTTCTTCCCTAAAATTTGTCATACTAACAGACAAACCAAAGCCATGGCAAAGTCACTGAGAAGAGAACATTCCTGGCTTAAACATGTACATGTTACACGTATGGGTGATTTATCTTATCAACTCATCTTGTTGTACTGTAGAAAGTGCCTTAAAGTATCAACTTGCATACATGTACCATCATTCAATGCTTTTGTTATAGCCGCAAAAAAATGCCTTCTTAAAGTATAAGTTTGTGTACTATAGATTGTAATCACATTTCTTCCCTAAAATTTGTCATACTAACAGACAAACCAAAGCCATGGCAAAGTCACTGAGAAGAGAACATTCCTGGCTTAAACATGTACATGTTACACGTATGGGTGATTTATCTTATCAACTCATCTTGTTGTACTGTAGAAAGTGCCTTAAAGTATCAACTTGCATACATGTACCATCATTCAATGCTTTTGTTATAGCCGCAAAAAATGCCTTCTTAAAGTATAAGCTTGTGTACTATAGATTGTAATCACATTTCTTCCCTAAAATTTGTCATACTAACAGACAAACCAAAGCCATGGCAAAGTCACTGAGAAAAGAACAAAAAATGCATTATGGAGAGGATGGTGAGGTATGTAGGTTACTTCTTTGTGTAAGAGACATAATTTTTTCATATTTATCTTTCATTCAAAGAGTTGAAAAACTGCAACATTCCAACACATTTAGTACCTTGAGTGGTGATAAGAGCGATACAGTACCCTCCAACATTCAATTATTTGTGGACCAATTGGCTATATTTGGACATAGCCAATAATCAACAAAATAAAAATATATGGTTCCAGCAGTGGAATTTGGAATTTAATAAGTGACAGAAAGTGATCATAAAACAATTTTTGCCTGATTATATGTCATGCTACCTTGTTTGTCAAATAGATAGAAGCTCACAGATTTCAAGGATGTCCTTATTAAAGGGAACCAAAACCTTCATACTAAGTTACTCTTATTGTAAAGTATCAGATATATGAATAAAATCAGTGAAAACTTGAACAAAATTGGGCAAGGAATAAGGAAGTTAAAGCCTTTTCAAAAGCCAATATTCAATTTGATGACATATTTGTGGTCAACTCTCCATGTCTTTTGTACATCAAATTTCATGTTTTTCCTTCTTTCTTGTGATTGAGATAATCTACTCCCCTGAAAGCAAGGTATAGAATGCAAAATGATATTCTACTTCACATGTTATGAAGTCGGATCAAGAACACAAAAAATATGAAGAAAACTAAAGAATTGTGAAATTTGATGTACAAAAGGCATGGAGAGTTGTCCACAAATGATGTCACCAAATTAAATATCGCCCTCTAGTGACTAGTCATTTAAAAAAACTTTAACTTCCTTATTCCTTGCCCGATTTTGTTCAAATTTTCACTGATTTTATTCAAATATCTGAAACTTTACAATAAAAGTAACTTAGAATGAAGGTTTTGGTTCACTTTAAGCATACAGAATATTGTTATTCAAATTGAATTATTATATCTCACCACCTTATGAATTTCAAATTTTAAATGTAGATTAACAATGAAACAAAAACACTTGACATGATTACTGTATTTAGAAAGAGTTCATAATGATCTATATTCCTAAGCCAAACACCTTCCAGTAATTTCATCTTTTTTTACAATCAAATTTGTAACAGGAGGCTGAGGTCTTTAAATCTCTGGCTGGACTGAACAGATCGATTCTCAAAGGTCTGGTAAGACTAAGAGGGGAGCCACCAATATCAAGGTAAGATTCTTATTTCTCTTCATTACCTCTCATCCTGCTCTCAATCATCCTCAATGTAAATTGTTCTTACATCTGTCTCGTTATTTCACTCCCTCAAAAGAATATGTGTTTGCTTCTTTCTATAAAGAGAGCATGTGTCAAATGATGGTAAGAACTAAGAATGCAATTTCTACAATTTTGTTTCCCTTTTTATTTCTTCATTGGAAGTGAGTGGATAAATTCTGTACTCTCCATCATATGGTATTACATACATTTATATTACATTGTTAGGAATTTCTTTGCATCTATTTATGTTCCAAATCATAACCATGAAATAATTTTTCATATTGCATGAAGGAGATTACCAGTGGTGTTTTATGCATGTATTTTATATATTTGTTGTTGTACCGGACCATAGAATTGTATATGCTGCTTGAAGAATATGCTAGTAGGCTGTACACTATAAATAGATAACTAGATAACGAGTGGTCAGTGACACAAAGACGTAGCTCCATTTTGGCCATTTTGAGAAAAAGTGGTTTAAAGAGAGAGGTCCACTTAGGCCTTAAGGAGTTAAGTCCGCTATATTTCACTAGCCATTGACTTCAATGGGGTTTTGGATGGAGTCTTTGTGTTTCCTGGAATGCCCACATTTTTCTGAACATTTTGATATCAAATAAGGTTCTCATTTTGGCAAAATATGGAGTTTGGTAGTTGTGTCACTGAACCCTTGATAAGATGTTTTATTTTCAAGTATTAAATATGATCTCTTCTTTGTAAAGAACCAGAGAACTATCTTTGATGCTCGAAGAAGTGATGTGGCATGCTCAGGAAAGCAGGATCATACTCAAAGAGATGCAAGCAAGGTGAGGAAGCTTTTTAAGGTAGCTCTGTTTCATTAACAATGACTTTTTTTGAAAATTTTAGGGGGGTTGTTCTCAGCCCTGTATATTTTTTTTCTGCAGGCAAAGTGGCTGATGGAACTTTGTGGCTCTGTTTCCTATTGGTATTCCTTATATCTGACTCTGAAGGAAAAGTGGACCTCCAGCTAAACGATGTAAACTGCAATGGAATGTAAAACCAAATCAAAGTATGGGAAATGAGGGCCAAATTGCAAACATGTACCTGTAGCACACAAAAATGTGCCTCCCTCCTTTTTGAGAAGATGATTTATTTATTTTTTCATTTTTAAAGTTGTAATTTGGTATCAATATTATTGATATTATTCAATTTATTAGATTTTTTCTTGCTTGTAAGAGAGCTTCAGAGTAAAAAGGAACCAACGAAATTAATGGAATATTGAGCCCCCTCTTTTACAAAGTCCTGGAGCCACCTCCGGACATGGTTACCCAGTTTCTAAGACCATTCATGGAGTCCCCCTTTTGTTGTCCTCCTTAGAGCTCGGATGGCACCGGAGAGTTTTCAAGACCAAGGCACACAGACTCCCAAAAGATGGAAGAAAGAAATGGAACTGAGTAAGAAACAGCTGGGAAAGATGCAACAGGTAGGATTTTACTCTTCCTCTCCTCCATGCTCTTTATAGATGACCCCAAAAAAGTCATCCACATTTTAACTTTTGTGCTTATACACAGGATGTATATAGAAAGTAGAAATATACTCTCACTGCTTAAGACACGTAGATAGTTTATGATTTGACAGGAATACTTAGAACAGAAGGACAGTGCTTTTAGTACCAGGCCTGATAATTACCCGGTTTAAATCGGTTTCCCAATTTATTTATTTTCCCTGATTATTTCCTGATTTTTTTTCTTCTTTTTTTCCTGATTTTCCCAAATTTTCCCAAATTTTCTTACTCAAAAGTGGAAATAGGTTGTGTGTTTTTTTTTACTCAAGGGGGNAAACCTACCGGTATTTCATTTTTTTCTAGTGCTCACTATCAACCCTGTAGTACAGAGTCATACCTTTGACTTCCATACATTCTGCAAAATCCCATGCTTGTGTGTTTTTTTCTTTTCTAAAACACTGTCACATGCTATAGCAGCAAAAAGCATGGGGCCTTGCATTAGATGCTGAAGGATGAGAAGCCATAATCAGGATTATTTAAGATGTCTATCCTACCCATATTACATGTTTGTGCACTTGTTTTAGTTTGCAGATGAGGTATGTTCAGCAGTCGATGAGGGATCAAAGCAAGGCTTGCCTGTGATTGGAGAGTCTCGTCATGAACATAAAACATGGTGTGAACAGTCCTATAGGCATGTCGTACCTACCATTCAGCACTGGGCGGAGATCATCATGAAAGATAAACACACGGTGAGCTTACTTTTATAGTTTCGGGTTGGCCGTCCATACGTCCCGTTCTCGTGATCGCGTTATCTACATAACCGATTGATGGATTCCTGCCAAACTTAGGTCATGTATGTATTTTGCAGAGCTTATGAATTGAATAGATTTTGGGGTCACGAGGTCAAAGGTCAAAGTCACAGGGCTCATTATGTATGCATAAATAGCTTGTGATCATATCATTAGAACTGATGGACAGATTACCATCAAACCCAGGACATGTACCATACCCGGTATGTATCTTGTTGAGCCAATGAACTGTTTAGAATTTAGGGTCATTAGGTCGGAGATAAAAGGGTCATACATGTTTATGAAAAATAGCTTGTAATCATGATATTCTGAGATGGATTACAATTAAACTTCAATTTTAAAAATTGCTTTCGTTTTGGTTTGTGAAATTGTCACATGGCGGAGGCATCATTTTGATATGATCCTGAAAATGCATTCTCTAAAAGCCAGGGTTAAACATCGCCATTTTTATTGCCCAAATCGGGCAAGAATCGTAGTTAATGACATCCTCTTTTACATCATTATACAAACTAATAAACCATTCAAGTACTTCCAGCTACAGAGGAGTTAAAGCATATTTTCATCAGAATGAAACATGAATAATCAAACAGAATTCTAATCTGCCTTTCAATTCTCATCACATAGGACGCTCGGAGTGAGAGGCAGAAGAAGAAGGATCTTTTTGAAGCTGAGAAGATGGTGTCACATTTTCAGCGGCTGTTTGACGTTCCCACGAGAGACGGGACCTACACACGGATGACGGAGGTCTTTCACAGGCTAGAGGAGCTCCAGAACATTCTTCATACCCTCAAGAGTCTGCTAGGACTACGTAGGTTGACCTCATTGTCATTTTGGATGTGTTTGAATGTTAGCCATATTTAATGACCACTTCTTATTAAGTGAAGCAGAGTGAATAATAGTAATGAAAATCAGTATTTTGTTTTTGTTTTGTAGCATTGTTTTATTGTATTCATTCAGTACAAAATATATAACAAACAAACATACAGCTTCATTGACTTACATATATCAAAATATAAGGAAAATTGTACATCTCTCAAAAAAATAATTTTGAAAAAAAATACACAAGATAGTTTAATACACAGTACATAATGTTTTCAAATTAATCATACTGAAGGAATATTATAAATCAAAAAGTTACCTACAAACACACCACATACGCTCACATACTCAGACACAC
>BEXV01001286.1:47666-59064 GCA_003118195.1 Hemicentrotus pulcherrimus
ACAACGGGTGTTCCAGAATATGTAGGCGAAAAGAAAATGGTCTAGGAACGTGAGACGTAGCTGTACTTTACAAGTTTATTGCGAGCTCAAACACATACAAAAATAAATACTAACAAAGAAAGAACGTTAGATACAAACAAATACACTATCAACAACACATTAATGGAACACAACCATCTGTCCTGCAATGCATTTTAGTGCACTATGACGTCATTTACGTTATATCTTACCTATTTGCAGGAAACCTAGCGGCGAGGAACCCACCTGGTACTTGAGTTATTATGTAACCCCAGAAAAACGAACCATGCATCGCACCAATCGTCTTTACACTCCATTGGAACTCAGGCTCCTGGAGAAACAGAGAGAGGGAGAAAGAGAAGGTGAGATCAATTTATTTAGAGAGAGAGAGTGAAAGAGAGAGAGAAAGAGAAAGAGGGGAAGAGAGAGAGAGGAAGAGGAAAAGAGAGAGAGAGAGAGAGGAAGAGGAAGAGACATACAGATAGCGAGACATATAGTGAGGCAGAACAGATAGATGCAGAAAGACAGAGACGGAAATATAGAGATATAAAGAAACAACGACAGACACAGAGAGATACGGAGAGAAATAAAAAAGACAGAGATAAAGAGGGGAGGGTGAACAACTAATAGATACAATATTATACATTTATTATTGCTGTAGAACGTCATAGAACATGAATAACGTTTTTCAAAGGAAAAACATACATCAGTGGTAATAAACTTAACGTGTATTTGGGGCAAAAGTGCATTAATGTTCAACAATAAAGCTTAGGATTAATTAAGAAAAACTAAATCTCAAAACCCTTCAACCCTTGCCGAGTAGGATGTCTCTATATTTAATCATACAAAACATTATATGGATGCTTGTATTAATGACTGGCAAAGGAAATTAACAGAAAATCTAAAAATGTTATCATTGGAACCTTTTATTCAATGTCCACTCGTCGTCGTTGGCATACGAGTCATGACTGACCCTTTGTGAGGACGTTCCAACCACAAGTTTCTATCATGGGCATGGCGATTTACTGTGAAGATGTTCATGCCAGTAATCTTGTTTATTCCGTCAGCCCATCGAACTTTAGGCCAACCATGTTTCCGTTGACCCTCAACATGACCTTGGGTAATGATCTTCATTTCCCATTATGACTGATAAAAGTTATTCATACGTATCATACTTACGTGTAATTGTGCTACTCCTCCAAAATGGACCGTCTCGTTATTAACCATGTCAACGATGGCCACACCCAGGTTACATCTTATCCCAAAAGATATCAGGAACCCAATACAGCTCATAATGGCCACTGAATAACGTTTGGGAATCCACGCGCAACACGTCGGAGCGGGACAGCAGTCGCAGCTACCCGGGCATCGTTTCCGGCCTCCATACCCGTACGTGTTGTGATGGAACTGGAATGATTGGCGTGGCGTTCCATTTTCGCCGCCATCGCTAGCGTTTACGACGTTGCCATCAGACGTGATTTCGAAAGGGCCGTTCGCTTCATCGGCGATTAGCGAGGATTCATCCTCTTTCCTCTGTGTTAATCTGGATATTCAGGAAGAAAAGAAGAATAAGGAATATTGCTATTAATTATCTATAAATCTTTTGCCATCCGTATATGTAGCCTACCACTAAATAGATTTGGACAAAGAGCGACGAAGAGATAGATTTAACAATTGAATTATCTACACCCCTTGTAAGTTTGATGCTTTTGTGGTGTTTATAACTCAAGAGGGAACGGAGGGCTGGTTGAATAGGTTCTTCGTTGTATGCTTTTAGATGTAAGCTTTTAATACGTCACATTCCTCCAAAACGTAAATCGGGACAAATAAGTATTTCACATACTTAAAAGAAATACAAAAACTTGGCAAGGGTCTGAATAATTTAGATGTTAACTGTATTTGAATAACGACCGCAAATAGACCTATAAATCAAATTGTAAACAAAAGGTGATTTCTCAGTACCTCGTGACTGACTTGACTTTTAAGGGCAACATAATAAAGTATACAATTTGTTCTTGAATATATTTTTTAAAGTTTGTGATCACCGTGTTTATGTTAAATTTCCGGGTAAAAAATAAATTTATATTGGTTTAGTCATTTTTGTATGCTGTGTTTTTTTCTTTTTTCTTTCTTTAATCTTTTCTTCCAGCGTGTATCGCTGCGTCATAAATGAATGTATTTACGAAGAACGTATACCTGCGCTCAAATCCTTGCATCCCTGGTTATCTAATATATACAAGGGGATATGTAGAAGTATATCATTTCCCCCTTCCTTAGCTCCCTCACCATCGACTAATCATTAGATTTGTATATGTGATCTTAACATCACTACAAATTTCACCCTGCCAAAGATATTTTCTCTACTTTGTTTCGCTGTGTTCTATAGAATTCGCCCTGAGCTTGGCGTAATCTTAGATTCGGTCTCCTTTTCTCATTGGAAAATCAATCCTTAGAAATGTTATTGGTCTAAGAAAAAGACCAAAAAACCAGAAAATCTCACGAAAGCACGAATCCAATATGGTCTGTTGATAAAGTATTTTAATGTTTAAAATTGCTCTTGGCTTTTTGGTAACATCGTACAATTTAATTATCAGAGAAAATAATCTACGTGAAATGACATTGGTTTCTACAAATAGGAAACCGCTGACATGCAATAGTTTAGGAAAAAACTAAATTGATTGTGTCTGAGGTGTGAGCGAGCAAACCAATAAATACAAGGGTCTGCAAGGCCACCATGCCAGCATATATAGTATTGCATCTGTCAATGCTTGGAATATGTTACTTTGGTCGTGATCTACTTTAGTACTGTAACGGGGGGGGGGGGGGGGGGGGGGGGGGGTTTTNATTTAGAATTTTTAGGAGACAGTTTATCTCAGATTCGGTTTCTTATTCCGGGACTGAGACTCGAATTTAGGAAATTTCAACAGCAAGTCCGACGCAAGTTTGTAAGAGATTACTCTTCATTGGTGTGGCAATATCGGATTAGGAGAAAATTACCCCCTCACCCACACACACAAACACACACGCTGACTTGCGAGGGGAAAAATGGCGAAAATATGCAGTTCAAAATAGAAACGGGGAAAGAAAGGGGATGAGACTGCAACGTAATCGAGAATACTGTCGACTTCTTACATCATCTTGCCGTATAGCATTGGTAACATGTATCATCATTATACCGATTAAATCCCCCTCCCCCTATAAGTGACTGGACGGCGTGCTACGCCAGTAGTGCTTGGTTATCATTTTACCTGTAGGGTTCACCCATATTTGAATTTCCCAAGAGAGCTTGAAATTGTGTTAAAACTAACCCTCTGCGGCGAAAATTGAAACTAATTTTCAAGATCTTCGCTGACAAATAAAAACTCTGATCTGTCATACCTATATTCAAAAAAGGAACTTAGTAGCTGCCAAATCCATTTTTTTTTCTTCGTCTTTATTCTCTGTTATACATGTATTTGTCATGTATCCCAGTCGGGGTAAAAGCATTTTTGAAGGGGAAAGTATTAGGATGTCTACTAGGAACATAAACTTGGTTCTATCATTTCACTTCAAACTAATGTCCAAAATAATATGAACTTCCTTTCCTCACATTGTAATAAAAGTTTCAAAAATAAAATCCATGTAATTGCAAAAGTAGATATCATATTAGACATAATATCATAACATTATGGATATGATATTCACAATAAAAGATCATGTTCTTAACCTTGTTTCTTTGTTTTTCTTTGTGAGATGGGATTGTAAGATCAATATCAGCAGCTTTAAGGGAATCATTCAAACGTTGATATCAAAACGCATAAAAACACCACCGCTCGTTCATTTTCGTGTGAATATATTCATAAGAGGTTTCCATTCTTGTAAACATTTCTGAGAAGTTAAGCACATATCTGCACCGTTTATTGAAGTAGACACCATTATTTAAAAGCGCAATTAACAAACATTTATGAATGAAGTAATTGTTGAATTCTAGGAAACGGTTTATTCTACTATATTAACCACAAGGTACGACTGTATGTAGTATTATTTTATGAATATAGATCAGACAACATCTACTTTTCATTTTTTACGAATTACGTTGATCTTTTGCAGGTCAAGGTTTGCTCAAACCATCTAAAAAAAAAAAAAACAGCATCTAGTCACAACACCACAAAGATACAGACAAAAAGATGAGAGAAAGAGAATCCGCTTGTCAGAACAATTTCCCTCGCACCATTTGCTTCTGGAGCAATCAGACAGTAGAGATTGCTCATTTTATTGTTTTTCAAGGCTACCATATCTTTCGCAGGCAGTGGTTATTTGTGATCGTGGGTCGTGCGAGAGGATGAGACAGTGTTCGTGTTTTTCTTTGATGTGTTTATATTGGGACTCACTCTTGTTTGAGGCCAGCAAGTGGGGGTCCGGGGGCATTACCATACCCCCCCCCCTCCGCCTCCACCTCTCCCCAACCCGGTCACACCTCAAATCCAGCATACCTAAAGTACAAAAATCGGTGAAATTTCGAGTATAAAGGGAACTGCCAAAACAAAGAGACATCTGCGAGAAAATCCTGGATCCGCCACTGAAATATGGGACTCATTGTAAGTTCATGTTGAAGATGTAAACTATGTTATCGTAAAACATATTGTATTTTAGTTATTATGTTTATATCAAAACCTGCTCTATAAATTGATTAGAAATGAAATTGAATGTGCTACTTAAATACTATTTGAACAGTAACGATTAGTGTATGAACATAATTTATGACTTATACACAACATACTAATCAATTCTGCACATAATGTTTCGGAAGGAAAGCTTTAGCGCACTCATAACATTTAGCTACTGATGGTAATGACCTTTGATTTAATATGAAACCATTTAGGATATTTCCTTTCATGATAACGTCCTGATTCACGATCAAAGCCATTTGTTTATAACGACGATATGTATGGGTGAGTTGTTATTATCAAGGAAAGCATTGTTGTGATTGTTAAAATGTTACCATGTAAAATGCTTAAATAATACGGGGAATAAAATGAGCGATGACGTCACAATAGACCTCTCACTGATACTTTAGGGATGACGACATATAAATCGTATCAATGTTATTATCAGGAGACTGAAAAATCTAGTTGGAATTTCTCCAAAGAATACTGTGCCTGGGAAAGCATCCCTCGGTTGACATTGAGGAGTAAGAAAAAAGAAACTTCACACCAACTTTGTATCTTTACGCGTCTTTCCACCATCAACACTGCCCCTACCCCCTTCTCCTTCTCTCTCTCTCTCTCTCTCTCTCTCTCTCTCTCTCACTTCTCTCTCTCTCTCTCTCCTTTTATCCCTTCTCTGCCTCTCACCGCTTTTATTTCATGTAAAAATATCGTATGCATACACCGAGACCCAACACACGATTAGGTTTTTTTTTTTAACAGACTGGGATGAAATGTGTCCCTTGTGATTGGCACAAAGCATAAACACACGTTTCCCGATCTAAATGAAGGCGAGGAGGAAAGTAGAAATCACAAACCATGACAACGATGGGTTGCTCTAAAATATTTGACAACGAAAACGTTTACTAAAGCAGGAAAGAGAAACTCGGTATGATTATGAGAGCATATATCAAAATGAATAGAAAAGCGTATGATGGTTCGATGTGTAGGGTACTTTAGTGAAGAAAATGTACATAGAGACGGTTCATGTGTATAAAAACTGTACGAATGCTCAGTAACTACTCACTTACTAAAATACGTACTGAAATTAATAATTTCATCGCACATGGATATAATTAACATTTTGTTTATAAGATACTGAAGAGTTCATGATTGTGTTTTTCCAATATACAATTTTTTTGTATTTATCTCGATAAATTGAATTTCACTCTCAATACTGATTAAACAAAATATTTAAAAATGATAATGAAAACATTTACAAAGAACCGCTGGAACCTAAATCCCAACCCCAAAGTCTTCGCATCGGACAGAAGGGGTCGGTTATCAGTATCAATAACAAACTGTGATTGGGATTATGTTTGAGTTGTCTTTAAATATTGGAACGGAGCTGGGAGGTGCTTGTTTTCACTAGGCTAAATGAGCTGGAACAATGCAACGATCTTCATGTATACATCAATGCAGCCAGCGGAACGGGAGAAATCATTGGCATTGTAAATTACCATTGAAGGCTGGTATACACAATATAAAATATATCTGACATTTCTACAATCCTGATGAGGAACGGCTAACATTGAAATGGAACGACGACGGTGTGTGCATGTGATTTCTTTCATTTTCTTTTATTTTAAGAGTGATTAAAATAAATGGAAGTAATTGATTTATATAGGCCGCAATTATTCTTCATCATTTATAATTTCTACTCTCTCATAATCATAATCAAGGAATAAACATGAGATTTTCCAATAACTCTATCTTGAGTTAACTTTCGTTTGTCTTGTTAGTCAATGGTTGTATTACTTTTATTGAAACAAATTGAGATGGCATGCAATTATTGGGTAATGTGAAGAGGCATAGAGATGCGACATATCATTCCGTCTGTCAGTGAAAAAAAAGGAGGGGAAAAAACGAATTTAAAAGGATGTACTGGAAATAAAAGACGATACTAAAACCGGCTAAAAACGAATAGACAATGGGTAAGAATAGGGTGAAGAGTATTAGTAAGAAGAAAAGTACAGACAAATAAAAGTCAGATCGACAAAAAAGAAAAGAAAACTGGTCAAATCTGTCGAGTATCGGGCGGAGAGTCGCGCTCAGATCTGCTCCCAGAGAGTAAATGCACTCTTTGAGTTTAGCAAACAAAATGTACACGCAATCTCTTACAACAGTTCAATATTGACAAAAGACATACGACATATCCCCTCTCGATGCTCTTTCCCTTTGATGCTCTATTTCTTTCGGTTTTGTCATTAATCCCCCAAGAGGCGTAGCCATGGGGACATGGTTGCATGCCCCACCCCCATCCCCATTGAGAGAGAGGGAGAGAGAGAGAGAGAGAAAGACTGGAAGATATGGGGCGAGAATTTGGAATCATTAAAAGACCCCCCCCCCCCGAACACACACACACATCTCTCTCTCTCTCCCACTCTCTATCTCTCTCTCTCTCTCTCTCTTTCTCTCTCACAATATCTATCAATCTAACTACCTTCGTCTCTTTCTTTTGATATTTGCACGATATTTTCTTATTGAATAATGTTAAAATTCCCCAGGTTAACCCTTATGTCCTATACCTTCCACAACCCTCCTCCTTTTGATCTATTCCGAGTCACCTCAGACGAAATATTTTCTCTCATTCCTCATGAATGACTATTGTTATTATTACCCCCCCCCCTTCCTGGTCATCTCCCCTCCCTCAAAAGCATTCATTCATTGCCCTCTTTCCATGCATCTTTTCATTTATTTCTTTTCTATTCCCGAGAGTAAAAAATATTGATATGTGGGTTTAGTCTTTCGCCGCGTTTTCGTTTCTCTTTCGTTAAGTTGTTTGAATACGGGCAGCTTCAAATACAACCCCGTCTATCTCGGTGGAGGAAGAAAGGGGAAGGAAAGACGTTCAAACGGTGGGGTCAGTTTCATAAGAAGTCTTATCCATACGGGGGAAGGATGCTTTTTATGGATAGGAAAATAACGGTTTCACAGAAGTTCTTTTAAACAGTACCTCGAGTTAATGATTTATCGAAATGGGGGAGGATAAATAGGAAGAAATGAAATGAGAAGGAGAATTAAAAAAATATATTATAAAAATGGTTCAAATTATTACTTCATAGCGGCGTACTGAGTGGCATTATTGTAAGTTGGTTATTTTTTTTTTTTGGCATTGTCAGCAAAGGACAAAGGTTATTATGTAATCACGTTGTTTATTAAAGTAATGTTGAAAAGAATGATTAAGGGTGGATCCATTTTTTTTTTAAGCTAGCAAAATCTCGAAAATTCTAAAATTAAGGGAGGATTTTCTTTCTTCATTGCCCAAATCGTGCCAAGTAGAGCTCAGAGGGGAAAAGTGATAAGTTGCGCCTCTTCCCTAAATATGATTTTCAAATGTCAACCAAAACGGGAAGAAAAATAGTTTTTCCAACTCATCGATTTAGCGTGTAGTACAAGCCAATTTACAAGTAAATGAAGCCGAAACCAAATTCGACTTGCAGTCCCACATTCTATCTTTGGTGTATGTTTACCTACAAACATGCGGAAAGCTCGAAGAAATCGCTAGTAGTGAAATACAAAACGCGATTACCATCGATTGCTTTCTTCTAAGACCCCAGGAAGAAGAGGAAGAGGACAGCACAACTACGGGATGACAATATCAGGGATGGATAGAATTAATCTTCCTCTTGTAATAGAGTCTTGGTCTACCCAAGGGAGAATGAAGTTCATGTGCTAAAATTACAATTTAATTCCGTTAAAAGCTTTAGTCTAGCCGGCGCGAGCAAATGCAATCAAGAACCGCTCACTGTTCGTCCGTATTTGATTTCGAAATAATGGGAACATGAGTTATAGACACAATGCTTCATCAAGATGATGGTTTGCCTTTCTTTTTTTATACTTTTGTATGGACATTTATTCACGTGCTTGCTGAATAGCGATTGTCCGATATTTGTAATATTGAATGTTTATTTGTTAAATAGGTCTTTGCTTCATACTTTTCAAATATTAGAAGAGAAAGTCAAATACTCCTACATACGTTTTAGTCTCGTAAAAGTGATGCATTTCAGAAGAGCACTTGTTGCAACTTATACATGAACCGTGCATAATCAACTAATGAAAACCTTTATTGAATTAGGAACATGTTGATTTATTCAATATAATAGATGATTAAAATCAACATGTGCACGACAGAGTACAGAGTAATTTCGATTTCCACTATTATTCGGTTTAGATAATTTGAACAGTTGAAGGAAAAGCATCTTCGAATGAGCGATATTATCTTCATCTTATTTAGCCAGATATTATTGACTACTTTGTTGTCTCTGTATTACCTTTCCCATGACATGATCCATAATTTCTTTTTATCCGCTTTCGCATTCTTCGTTTGTAGTTTTCAATCCATTTCTGTTTAATTCACTTTTTCCTTTGTTCCTCAGCTTGTCTTCTTGAAGTCTTGTTCCTGTTTTTCTTCATCTGTTTCCTCCTCTTCTTTATCATTTTTTCTTCCTCATCTTCGAATTCGTTTCGTGCTTCGTTTACACTTCCTTATAACATGGCTTCATGAATTATGTATAATGTGGGCACTTGCCAACTTTTTAAAAGGTAGTACTGTTTTACATTTTGAATGGGAAAATTCAAACACATTCAAGAGAAAAGTTCTACCTATGCATGAAGAAAATGAATTATCGAAATACCATCAGAATGACTTTATGTTGGGCCTCTTTTAATTAAATTTTCTACACTTCATACAAATGACCTTTTACTTGTATGAGCATGATGAGAGGAGAGATGTGAAATTACGTATCTTCATGTTGTGCACAATCTTAGTGATTTTCTTTGCGACGTTCAACATGGCTGGATACGTACATTGCTTAAAGTCCAGTAGCGATTATGCAATCAAAAAATCACTTTTGGGAGACACCATTCTTTATTTTAATTTGTCTTTGCTTTTGTTTCAAGCAAGCCAGTGGTGGTAACCTATAGGGACACATTATTTCACACTTGCGTAGACCCGTCGCATAAAGTCACTTAGACTACTGGCTACAGTCAGTGACGTCAGAGGCGAGTATGCGCATTCCCATGGGGACCTCTGCACTAAGGTATAACCTTCCACTTGATGGTGGCGTTCACATTTAGGACACTATCATGTTTTGGGGGGAATTGGAATACTTGTATTGTCTTCATTATTATGTAGTTATACCATAAAGACGACGAAATGCGATTGCAAAGGCTTTCGAAAAATCAATCTATGGCAATTCAAATAGCCATGTCGATTACATACAAACATGATTTCGATTGGATTTCTACGGGACATTCAGTAGGGTATTAAAATGGACGTTGAATATATTTTTCGAAAGCCTTTACCACTTAACTTTAAAGTTGGCTAATTAACACAACTCTTCGGAAAACTCTCTTCAATCAAGAAACTGTGTAAGGAGCTTATTCGCCATTTCATTACATTTACTTCAAATGTTAGTATACATTGTTATCAATGTTTTGCTTGAAAATAGCTCCTTCCTCCTCTTGTTCGCATCGGAAAATGAGTTTTCTTTACCTCGAGAAGATGCGCATTCGAAGTATAAGACCAGTGCACTTTTGAGGAGGAGGGGGTGGTGGTATTAAGGTGTAGATGCTGTTTGTCCTCATGAAAGGTCACCTACTCAATAAAAATATGACCACTCAACTATGAGGACGTTATTCACTCGGGAAAAGATTGATGAAAAGGTACAATCGTATGTTTAGTCGCTTGTTATCTGTCTGTGTCTATGTTCTGCACATTGATTCAATGTCCGGTTGTTCGACATTTGCTCTTGCGACTCTTTCTCCTTTCGTCACCCTTGACTCAACGCTACAATGTATATCTTAACCAAAAGCTTACCTAAAACCTAACTTCAAACTCGATTTTAAAGCTTAAACTATACCTTTGACGAAAAAAAGCCAGGAGTAATTATTGTCACAGTGAGAAATTGTCGCGCCACCCTTAATCTACCAACGCAGACATCAGGCAGCGGAGAGTGAATGCGCCCTCTATAGCGCTAAGCCGTGCAGGTCTCGAGGGGATAATTTTACTCCCAATGACTTATTTAACACGCCCAGGATACTGGTCTCGTGTGTTATTAATATACACTCAACCATGCAAGCTAATGCTGCCATTAAGCTGCCTCTACCAGGGACCCTAAGCGACGGTGAAATAAGGGCAATAACCGACTTGGTAAAAACTGGTGTTGGTGTGATGCTTGCTTTTTAGCGATAGCAAAACTGGGGAAAACGAACTGTTCCTGAACCTTGCCATAAGTGGTTGTTGGTCTAAATGTAATGAGTTCCTATCAACAAAATAAAACGAATCATCATAGTTATAAAGAGGCTTTAATTCTGATCGTTATATTCTGAAATAAAACTAAATGGGAGCCCGGGAAGGAGTAATAAACCAACTTTTACATTTTCAGAATCGATTTTAATACTTTAGGGCATACACAATAAAGTTCAGGAGACATTATGTCCCGTTTTCCAGTCTTTAGAATGGTTAGAACTGTAGTGTTAACCAGGTTATTGTTGCGATTTGGGTTTTAGCTTAGATTTAGAGATAGAATAAGGGTTAGAAAAGGAGTATGGCCCAGGGTTGAAGTTAGCAATGCAGTTGTGAACGAAATTCACTGCGGAGCAAACAGACGCCGGAGCATTTGTCGTAAAACCTAGTCCGACTGTTACGTCCAGAGTTTCACGGTGATCTTGCACGGCAATAATGTAATACT